>JAHWFO010059233.1:728100-816552 GCA_023313115.1 Rhysida immarginata
GGGAGTAATAGGTTTAAGCATACACTTGAATGAGGGCTTTCCCCAAAGAAAATGAACAAACACAAAACACTATTGATTAGTTAACCTCTTGCAATAATAATTTAACATAAATGTGTTCTCTTTTTTAATATTTATAAATCTAGATTATTCATTTAATAAATTATTATTTTAAAATTAATTTGAACTCTCAAGAGGTTTGCTATCAATTAAATTGATAAAGGAAACGGTTATGATGATACTGATAATGGTTAATTTTTTATTTTATTGTGGTAAACACTCCCAGCACTATTAAGTTTTTAGACAGCCCTTTGTCACCTTATGAATTGTATGACTGAATATGTATGTATGAATATTTTGTGGACAGACAAACACATCCAAATAGTGTTTAGCTTCAGAGATTAGTGTGTCTCTTGTGTCATTTATTTCGACTCTGTGCCCTTTATTTCTTCTTTACAAATCATACATACATTACAGGGTTCGCGCTTACTCGCAATTTACGCGTCAAATAGGCATTTTTGCTAAACATCGACTCGTGATTTTTTGATCAGCGAGTCAAAATTGACTTGGTAAATTTGAATATCATCAGCCCATATCTTTCTCATCACATTTTAAACTCACTTCATTTTGTCACATGCGGTCTTGTTTACATTTCTAATTAAATATGGCAGCAATTATAGAGATTTGTGGATGCATGTAAAAATATGGAAGTTAGAAAGAATCTAAATTTTGGCTCGCATCTTCTGAAATTTGACTCGCAGTTTTCAAGGTTGGAGTCAAATTGACTCGTAGATATTTTGTCCTAGCGCGAACCCTGCATTAGTTATTAAAATTCAAGAATTTTTTTTTAAATTATTAAAATTAAAGTTTAAACATAAATCCAATTTGATTATGATTTTAACTAAATCAATACTAACAAATAAATCAAAGATTAAAAAGGAACTGATCAATTATGTTATAATATTCAACTTTATGACGAAATGTTTTCAGAAGAACTGAAGATAGTTGAGTGGGTCAGTGCATTGGACTGGATTAGATTAGGCTGTTGATCCTATTCTGTTTATGTGATTATGTTTTGTATCTAAATGCACTTATCTATTTTAAACGTTCTTAAAAACCAAAAAATAAAATAAAAAAAAAATAAAAACAATGTTTTTAAGAATATTATTGTTTATGTATTCTAAACTTGTGTAACAATGTCAAAAACTTCATGGAGAAGATGACTACTAATTGGAAAAGATGTGAAGATAATTGCCTACTTCATGGCACCCAATGCATTGACAGAAGATTGAAATGAAGCCACAGCAACAGAAGAAATTTAATTTTTCTATATCTAACCTATATTGCTGCACTTCAATGGACTAGGCAGATTACAACACCAATTGCATATTGAGCATTGGCCAGTCAATTTTGCCTCTGAAAAGTGAGGAAAAACTTATTGGGCCATAACACATTATTAAATCATTTATTATCTTTAACATCCATTTATAAACGAAATTCCTCACACGAACAAAATTTCGTTTGTGAATGCTCATGAATGAAGCTAAAGCTCTGTTATGAAGCCTAATTATATTTGAAAAGGCTTTACAGGGGCATTTTAATTCCTTATTATCAATAACTATAAAAGTTCACCTGATCATCTATTCAATGTTAAATAGTACAATGATAATTTCAATCATTTTCCAGATTGCCTAGGAGTCATTTAGACTGTGGTTGCTGCCTTCCTTTTAGATGCAGCTAGGTTTAATAAAGGCAATGCCCAATATTTGAAGATGGAAATGCTTATAAGTTAAACTAAAAATAAATACATTAAATTAAAATTAAGAAAAAATGGTAGCTTTAGTAAAGGATGGTGACTAGAATGAACTATTCTATTTAAATAATACACTATACAAATAAAAATAATAATAAAGAATATTTCAATTAGAAAACTGATAATGATGTCTAAATAAACAATAATTTGAATTAAATTATTTTAAATATAAATATATTATCTCTCGTCTTCAGCTGAATACGATTTTCTAAAACTAAATGTAAACGAGAAATATATATGGTAGTTGAAACTAAACTCTAAATTTGTTCATAAAACTATCCCCCCTCCTCCCAAATAAATTTTCTTAATTATCTAGTCACCTTAGGTTAAACTGGGTTTATTTAGATTCAGCATTAGGTATATCTGGATTAGTTATAAGCAGGGCCGTGTTTAGCCAATGGAAGCTGCACATAAACTTATCTTGCCACGGCCCTGGTTATAAGTAGGATTTAAGATATTAAGTGAAAGAAATGAGGTCTTAGGCAAGAAGGAAGTTGCTTTGGAGTGTTTGTCTGTTCACTACAATAGAGACAATGCAATATACATTGAGTATGTTTCATTTAAAAGAATTTTCAAAAATCTATTTCTAAAATTTTCTGTAGCTGATTTTCTATGGTTTTCTTTATTTGTAGTGTGTATGATCTGTGTGTTTGTGTGTTTATATGTTTAAGTTAATATTTAAGAGAATAATAAATATAAGGAACTTATCTATAAAAACATTTCTTTTTTCTAAGGAAAAAGAAAAGTTGATTTAAAAAAAAATGGCAAAATTAAAATAACTTACACAAGTTTATCATATCTAAAGATTTTTGAAAATTTTTTCTGATATTTTTAATTCGAATAATTCAATAATAATGCTTTGATAATATCCCGGGTAATAGATAACCACAGACAAATGCTATACACGAGTGGTTTCCCAGGCAATTTAATGAAATATTTGTATTGATACAGAGCATTTGTACACATTTGTGCCAATTCTCTTGTCTTAGCTCTCTTAAGTGAATACAAATTGCATTGTCTCATCCATCTGGATTCCTATGTTTGGTTTGTACACTAGAGCCACTAAAGTGTTGCAATCAGAATAATTAAAAAAAAAAACCATTTAAGTAGTTTCCAAATTTTAGGCCGATCTGATCTGATTTATTCAAATTTTATTATTATTATTCAAATTTTAATAGTAAAAATATGATGCAGACACAAATGCTATCTCCACTATGTGGATGAAGATTATCTCCACCTATCTGCCTTTTGGTATTGGCTATTAATTGTAATTTATAATTAATTTTCTATAATTAAGTACAAGTTGTATAGTAAAATCTCATTTCAGATAGCTCTTAGGGAGTTCATAATAATTTAAAACATAAAAAAGCTTAGGAGTAGAATAAAAAATAAAAACTAAATAAAAATGACAAGGGTTGGAGATAAAGCTTAGGATTTAGTTTAATGGTAAACATTTGTCATGAGATTTTACTGTTTCTGTGGCTCTAGTGTATTCTCTTAGATACCTGCCATCGCGGGAGCAACAAGAAGAGGACAGCAGCCTCTACGTGATTATTCTTAAATTTAAAAAAGCAGGTTTGGATATTTCATTTTTATATTATGTATTATTTTAATTTTGACAATACTTCACTTAATACACATCCACATTTACACTTCTCCCCTTAGTCACATTAGTCACACATGAGGTATTATCCATACAACCCACCTTTATCTCTATTTTAGGTGGTTGGCCCTTGGAATAGAGCAGAGCTAAGTATTTGAATGAGAATTGATGAGCCTGCAATTTGTACTTTTATGATAACCTCTCCTAAAAGTGAGATGATTTTAAAAAGATTGTGCCAAAGCTACTGAGCTATTTTTGAGGTTTATCTCTGATTTTGTAGTTATCCTAGAACCTATGGCTCCTCCTGTGCAGTTTAAAAGTGCTTCAGTGGGGTGGGATAAATGACAATACCGTATATATATATATGTTTTATGATGTCTTTGGGTGTTGTCGGTGTGCATGTGGGAGACCTACAGTCAATTGTCTTAAAAGGTCGCCTACATAGCCTTTATGAGCTCTGTTTGCCTTTCCAGGCTTCCAATCCGCCATGACCAGCTAATCCACACTTCCTTTTACCTTTTTTCAGCCGTACTTTTTCAGGTTGTGTTGCAGAGTTTGTCATCAGTTGTGTTTGTGATTTCATTTGTTTTTCTGTTAGGCATATAAACTAAGATCGCGAAACTGTTAGGCGCGTAAACTACAATCGCGAAACTGTTAGGCGCGTAAACTACAATCGCGAAAAGGTTAGGCGCGTTCTCTCCCATTGACATTAAATTTTTATTCCCCCCACCCCAAAATCAAAAGGTAAGATTAGTTGTAAGATTAGTCATAAGTTAGTATAAGATACTACTTTGCATTGTTTTATCTTGTTTTGTGGTCATGGTTGGAAGGCAAGGGTCAGGGTTGTTCTTACACTATTACTACACGTTGGGTAGATATAGTAATTTTTAACCTTTTATATAAACCACTAAATCTCAAAATCCCTCCTTGATAACTTACAGGAGTGAGATTTGGTTGTATACATTAGTGTGTAATGTAGCCTTAATTGTAGTTCATTGTTTCTTGTAATCAGTTTCTTTTTATTTCATGTTTTCAGGATGTGATTTTCTTTTCAGCTTGTGTTTATTGATTTCTAAGATGTTCGGGATGGGGGGCATGGGTTGACTGTACTGACATTCATAAAGCAAATTACAAATATATGTAGAGAGTGTAAACTTGTGAATAATAGCTTTAAGAGAGCGTACTGTTCTATGTTAAGACTAATTAAAACTTTATTTTCAGGTTTTCTAAGAAGCAGCGAATAGGGGGGTTACTTTCTGTTAATCTATTATAAATGTGTTGAAAATCCGTTGTAACGTGTATCTCTAGTTTTAAGTACAAGTGATTATAATATTCAGTGTGTCAAAGAGTTTTAAGAATTGTACATGAATTGGGATGGGGGGACAACTTTGTTAGTGTATAAGTAAGCTACCTAAGTTAGAGTTAGTTATTAGATATTAAGTACAATTTCGTGAAAATCATTTTTAATAAACAAATCTTCTCTTTGTTTCGTTTCAGCTTCCGCAATTACTTTTAAAGGATTATTAAAAACGTTTAAGTCCAGAAAAAATGTTTTTTGCTGCTCTGTTTTGTTGGGTTTTTTTTTTTTAACATGGGAGGGGGCTGTAGGGTTAAAATGTCTCTAGCATAATGTAGCTTAGTAATTAAGTAGAGCTTTAAGGATGAATTCTTTGAGACTATCTTTATTAAATCATATATTTTTTTAGTTTCGTTTCAGATTCTATGATGTTTAAAGAAGAGTGTGTGGCCATATAATATTCAAAATACATGTAAAGAAAATAAAATTGGTATTTCTTAATGACTAATGGTTTCTTAGTGTTCAGTCTCATTTCAGATTCTTGAGAAGTAGAAGACAAAATTAAGAAAAGAATGCAAATAAAAGAATATTTTCTGGATTTTATAGTAAAAAAAATAATTTTTAATATTTATTAAGTTTAATGTTTTACTAATTGCAGTCTATTTTCAGATTGAGAATAAATAGCTTCAAGTTATGAAGTGTGACGAGTTAAATATTCCAAATTTAATCCTGTTTGTTAAAGGCATTTATCGCGAAGTATATTTTCACTTAAGTTCCAATTTTATTTATACTCTGTTCAACGAAAGAAAAACTGGGCGTGTCTAATTAAATTTCCTATGTCAATTGTTAGACATTGTTGCAAAATAAAATTAACAATCGCTAACAATTGAAATTGGAAATTTAACTAGACACGCCCAGTTTTTATTTCGTTGGACAAAGTATAATTGTCAATTGAATTTCGTCTCTCTCATAATTCTAATGGAGAAAGCTTACTTTCTGTATTCTTATGCAGAACGCATAGTTTCATATTTTGAATTTCTTATGACCTATTCAATCTAAATTGAAATAAATTGAAAGGAGATTGGAATAATGAATCATGGTTGATGGTTGTTAAAATAAACCATGCCATATCAATCTATTCCTTTCAAATAATTAGACTTCTTATAAAGCAATAGAGATTCATGTGTTAGATTAGGTTGAAGGCTTGTTTGGATCTCTTATTAAAAACCTTACTAAATAATTGCGTGAATTAAAACTACTTTCCATATTAAAGAGCTTAGTTTACCCATTTACAGGCTAGAAAATGGAATTCAGCAATACAGTGACGGATCTAGAACTTACCCCCCCCCCCCCTTGTTTATCAGGTGGTTTGGCTAATATAAGTTATTTCGAATAACCACTTCCCCTCCCCAGGGAAGTTATGGTCCAGGGGTATTTCCTATACTGAAGTTTGTATATGTAAATTTGCAAAATTATTGCAGTATTAAAAATCTTTACAATTTATCTAAATGGTGTATGTTTAGGATCAATGGGGAGAAGAGGCATAGCCACAGTAGCCGAAGAACAGAGCCAATGTCTTATGGCTTTATGTAGCCATGCTTTGATATATGCCCATTTTGTTACACTGAAGAGATATTAGATCTAAATAGATGAAAATTTTGACCTATCAGTTAATGTTTATCAATCATTGAGATTTGTAAAGAGGGAACAGGGATACTTAAAGATAAATTGGGAGGGAAAGCTAAATTTTTGTGATATAAATTACTATAAAGCTAAGTTACTATAAAGTTTCTTAACTCTGTACAGTATATTTAATCAATTCTCATGGGTTTGTAGAAAATAGTTATATGCATGTTAAAACGCAGCTAATATTGTATATTTTTTTCTCTTTCTACAGATCAGCTTGTAGCCTCTTCTCACTATTCGTACCAGTCACCTATTGAAACGGTTCCCATTACCAAGTTATTTTTGCCATTTAAATTTTTAATATCTAAATACTTAATCAAACCAAGTATTACATTTTTAATCAATTATCGGTTTATTATTTACAGGTGTCAGCTTTTACTTCAATGAAAGCTCATGCTTTCCAGCAAATGATGGCAGGGAAGTCTTTAATAATCCGGACAAGGTCGGTATACAGTTTTATTTCTTGATACGTTTATGAAGATTCTGGCAAATTATTAAAGGCATTGATTACTATTAACTGTTTGCACTAATTTTATTTTTCATAGGAATTGAAGAAGACATCAGCTGGTCTCTTTTACAAGGTGAAGATCATCAGCATCAAGCCAAGACATCAGCTGGTCTCCTTTTTAGTTTAAGCTTTTATAAATCTAAAAATTGTGAAATGAAGGAATTACCATTCTTGCATTATATTTCCTCTTCATTCTCTCGTTTTTTGTGGTTGGCTTCTTATGTTTGATGTTAGGTTCATTGGTTCAGATTCGTATCAGGTGGTGTTGCTTTTTGGTAATCTTTTTTAGGTATTTTTTTTTTCTGGATTTGTTTGTTTTAATAGCTTTTGTGTTGGTATCTAATGGCTTTCTGGTTTTGTGTTGGTTTTTGCAAGTCGTTTCTTTTATGAGATTTCTTTGGATCTTTGCTTATTGGTAATTCCTTCATTATGTATTTTTATATTGTTTTAATAAATTTCATGGGTAGGGTGATGGTGATGAAAACTAACTTCATTCTCTTCCTGCATTTGCATGCTCTAATTTATTTCCCTTCACTATACTAATATTAACATTTTCTCTTTCATCACCATCTGTTTATTATTAAGGGCAATTTAGTTTAATGAAAATATTGTTATAATTTCATAATCGTTGTAATTAAACTGAATTTCATGTCAAAAATTTGATTTATGTCATAAAGATGAAATTATTGTAATTAATAATAATTTGTAAGTGAATTTTTTCAATGATAAAATATTGTAATAAATAAAAATTGGAAGTATGAATCTTTTGCTGCATAGAACCCAGGTAAGGCATGAAAAGAATTTTTTTAAATCTAAATTAATGAATTAAATTTTTCATAATAAAATTTCTAAAATAATGAAGGCACCATTAAAATAAGAGCAATTTTCCCTAATTAAGAGATTGCATTTAAAAATTAAAATCTATGAAGGAAAATAATTGCAGTCTAGTAACAAGCAATAAGTCATTTTCTAAATTAATTATAAATATGCAATGATGATGGCAACTTCTTTATAGCCATTGAGTTTCTCTTAGTGAAGAGTTAAATGACCAATTAATGAAATTATTATTAAGGCTTGCTTTAAGAGTCAATCGACTCTTCAGCTAAAAAAAGTCAAATTTTAGATTCTTTTTGACTTCCATATTTTTACATGCATCCGCAATTTTCTAGTTTACTAAAAATTTAAATAAGACAGCATGTGACAAAATGAAGCGAGGTGATGAGAAGGGTATACAAATTTTAACGAATCAAGTTTGCTCTTGCTGGTCAAAAAATAAAAATCACGATCATTTTTTTAACAAAAATGGCTATTTCACGCGTAAATTGCGAGTAAGCGTGAACCCTGTATTAAGCAAAAAAAATCTTAAATACAATGGTTGCAATTTACATCTTTAAATGTCAAATCGAATCTTACCTTCTGATGCGACTTCGCTCAATTCGAAAATGTGAAGATTAATCCTAAAGCCATGCTGCAATTAATTTCCGATTACCATATGTAAAATAGTATCTCCAGCGTCCCATTCTTAAAGATCTCCGCCGTGAAATTTTTTCTGCTACAATGTAGCTATATTTTCAATAAACATGTCCATGGACGTACCCATGCGGGGGGAGAGGTCTCCCAAATCAATATAAATACACGTACTTGATTTTTGCTGAAAATAAGATACACACGGCGAAATTCGAAGTATTGGTATTATACTTTATTCAACAAAGATGGATGTAGTATTTGATCCACTTTTCCAAGTACAGGGCGATCCAAACGTCAGGGAAAAATTTAAACTCAATAATTCGCATAAAAAGATTGTTTGCACGGAACTATTGAAATAATGAAGTCACATTGTTCGGTTTTTGACCGACAGATGGCATTGTCAAATTATGCTCAGTAAGATGCCGGATTAGTTAACATTCAGCACTACAGCCGTCAGACGAGAGACTACACTGTTCACAGCATTAAATAACATTTCTCTTGATATGGCAGACGCATGTTGGCGGATGGAATCTTTCAATGTTGCCAATGATATGGGCTGGTCGCGATACTCTTTTGAGTAACGGTATCCCCATAGCCAAAAGTCTCAACGCGTCAGATCGGGCGATCTGGGTGACCATACTTGCGGAAAGGTGACCGAGGACTATTCTCCCCAAATGTTGAGGGAACAGTCGTTGCACAGATAGTGGTGCTCTCCATCTTGCATAAAGGTGACTGTATGCAGTGCTTGTCGCGCTAGCAATTCTAGAATGAAGCTGGTCAGTAATAGTTGCATAGTGCAAACTAGTGTTGTGCCGATACCAATACCAAAAGGTATCGATACTTGCCGGTATCGAGTACTCAAGTATCGACAATATCGATATTTTGTATGTCGATACTCGGTACTGAAAAAGCCTATGAGGCACCTAATGAAGATGTGCGATTTTCAGCGTTAATTCAGAATCTGTTGAATATATTAACGCTTTTATTATTCCAGTGGCTGCTTACTGATTGGGTAAGTATCTTTCGAAGCGTTTATTTTTATTTCTCCTAACGAGGTCGAGCTGTCGAGCTCACGCCTCGCTCTATGGGCGCACGGGAAATAAAAAAAAAAATAAATAATAAAAAAAAAAAAGTTAATGAATCGGACACGTGATGATAGTTTCCTAGTAATAGTAATTCGGTCTAATAGTAATGAGTGATGTTAGCCTCCACGTGCTCCAGTATCGGTTCGACGTCCTCTCAAAAATGCATTTTACCATTTAAATAAATACTCATTTTTACTCGATAATATCATTTTAGTACTCATTTTATACTTTCTCATTGAGTACTCGATATTGGTATCGAGTATTTTATTAAAAATCTGACATTTCAATTTCTGTGCAAACAATCTTATCTGCATTTTTTCTGCATCTGGATCACCCCGTAATTTTCTCACATATGTGTGACTTTCGGGGGGGGCCCCCCCCAATATAAATCCTGGCTACGCCCATATATAGATTTCACTTTTGATATTTTTAGAAAACCAACAATGCTGGATTCCACTCAAATCACCTATATTTGCAAAGAACGGCAGGTATACGATTAATAGAGCATTAAATTTCACCTGAAAAAATGAACAAATTTAACAACTTGGTATAATGAATAAATTTCTTCCTTGCGTTTTCAATATGTTGACAACTAAAAATTGACAAGAAAATCAATTACAAAAAAAAAAAAAAAATCTAGTGCTTTATATTAAACCTTTATTTACATTGGATCTGAAAATTAATGCATTACAAATAATGTATAAGGAATATGAATGCGTAGCTACCATGGCTCCAAGTGGAATATGACTATGAACATGACAAGGAATATATTGGTTTGGTTGGTTTGGTTTTAACGCCCTTTTCAACTGCCATGGTCATTTCAGGACGGCGTTATAGGGGCCGCAAATTTTGCCTCGCAAGGGTTCTTTAACGTGCAGCCGACAAACGACTACACGGGACCAACGGCTTTACTTCCCTTCCGAAGGAAGTGCGTCATCTCAGGATTTTCCCCCTGAAAAAATCCTCGTCGTCCTCGGCCGGGGTCGGAATACATTGGGATGGAGTCAAAGGGCTCGGCTGTCAAAGTTCGAACCATGGCCCGTTACAATCTTGCTACGCCTCCGCTACTGTATATTCAAAAATAATGGGATCATTGAAAACAAAAATCCCAGGAAACTCCACGCCAACTCCAGGTATCAACCATATAAATACAAGAAGAGCGGTATTTATAGAATCAAGTTTATATTACAATAAATTTTTTTCAAGCCTTACTTCAAGAAAAATTTATACAGGTGGATCCTCGTTATAACGAACTCCGATGTAACGAATTATTTGTGAAGTCTCGGCACATTGTAACGATTTAATGTAATAAAAAACTCGTTGTGCCGAATTAAAATATAACGAACTCATTATAACGAACAAAAAGTTTTGGTCCCTGCAATAATCGTTAACTGTTAGTTTTAACGCGGAAAGATTAAGTTTTTCGCGCCGTCAATCGAAAGAAACGGTTTCCGATTCAATTTTAGGCAAAATTGATGACATTGAAGCATAAATTACATATGCTTGCAAAAGTTAAAAGAAGAAAAAAATACAACTATATTGTCATACGTTGGGAATAAATAACATTTTTTTAATAAAGAAATGTTTAGTGCAAAATAACATTTCTTTGTTTTATTATGTCTTCAATTATATTGTTTTCACTGAAATTTCATTCAAAAGTTTACAAACTGAAGACTGGATAAAAATCCCGAAAACATTATTTTTTATTCATTCAAATTTTGTTATCAACGTGGTACTGGTCATCGGACGTTCATCTAGATTTTCTTCTCCCGTTTACTGTTTTCCTGTAATATTTCTTCAGAAGACCTTTTGATCTGTGTTTCGTCTACATCAGCTCCACAAGACCTTCATTTCATCTGTTTTGTCTCCTTCAATATTTGAAATTTCTCCACATCGGGTGACTTTTGTAACTGCTTTTAATATTTATTTTATTTCTATTTTTTGAATTTAAATGGAGTTATCATTTTTTAAAATAATTATACAGAATTCAACTCCGACTCGTATATAATCATTTTGTCTTCTTCCTATTTACAACTTCTACAAGATCTTCAAAGACTCCATGCAGATTTCAGAATTTCATCAAACTTCATAAACTTCAAACTTCTACAAGATTTCATATCAGCATCCGTCATATATCAAGATTGGTGACTTTAGTAATTTTTATTATTGTATTTTACTTTCATTTATCGGATTTTATATTAAAAAAGGAGAATATAATATTACTAATGCATAATTTTTTAGATCAATTTTTTTCATCCCGGTTATAAACGAACTAGGTTTTGGTCCCTAGCTATTCGTTATAACGAGGGTCCACCTGTAATAGATCTTATCTTACTACCTAACGAAGAAAAGAAAGTAGGCCACCAAGCAGCTTTGAAACTGAAAAAATTTATTAAGATATCTATAAAATTTTATGATGTATTAAATGCATATCCATGTCATCAACAACAAGCTAAATAAACATCAGGCCTCAATTATAAAAGCAAATAAAGGTAATTCTGTAGTCATCACTACTAAAAACTGAACAAAAAAGATTTATGTTTATATTAATGAAAATAAATTAACGAAATTAAAAGAAATTTCTACCGACTGATACAAGAAATCCATTAAAAATGCACTTCAAAATTAGAGATGCAATATCGACATCTAAAGATAACTAACCAATGCCAACGCTCACAATTTTAAGAGCGTTATTTACAATGCATAATAAAGTTGAAAATCCAAACAGACCTATAGTAAACTAAGCAGAAATTCCTAAATCATGGAGAAAAAGTTATCTTCTCTATTTTACAAGCTGGCTAAATCATGGAGAAATTCCTAGTGAATCCCTTCTTTAGACAGTCCATATCAGCTTAGCAATATTTCAGCCCAACATGATGTAAGGCCATTTCTTCACCCAAACACAAAAATGAATACTCCAATTTAGTATAAAAAAGTTTCAGATCTTTATTGAGCCATTGAACAAATGAAAACAACATACTCATTCGTGAAGAATCAAGCAAACTAAATTCGTCCAGTGTTCTCTGTTGTTAAAGATTTAAGAGAAACACCTTCATAGTTAGTTGCAGACTCTTCGTTAATAAGAGAAATTTGCATTCGTTATTTCCTTCGAAAGAGTTTTACTCAAATGAGGACATCTTTCTCCCCTCGTGAGATTAATAATTCAAAAAGTTAATCGTGCATTAACGGCACCGATTACAGCATGCCTGGGCTTGCTGGATCAGGTACCGTATATCCTCATCGATTTTCATCGTATCATAATGTCTGCTGTAGCGTCGGAATGGATGACCCTCGGCTGTAAGAAGAAATTTCTCGAAGTTCCACGAAATATCCGTGCGCGTCACTGGCGACCAAACGACATATTTGGGGTCAGTCATCAGCGAAATGGCATCATCGTACGGAAGTGGCAATACAGTTCGTAAAAACTAAGGATGAAGATAAAGACAGAATAAATCATTGACTAATTTAAGAAATTTGAGCTCATTTTATAATTAATTACTTGAAAGACTGGGTGCGTATTAGCTCCGTTCACTTCCACTTTTCCAAACATTTCAATGAAAGGCATAAAATTATTGCCTGGCCGGACATAGCGAAGGGCATTTAATATTTCATCGTTGTGAAAATTTTCCTAAAAATACACTCGTTTCAGAAAGTCACTTATCAGTAAATGCAAAAGAGGTAGAAAAAAATGGAAATTACTCAATTTATTCTACGAGGGGTGTTCAAATTTGACCTGGACTTTATTTTTTTATAAAACCAGGAAACTACAAAAGAAAACACACACACCAGTTATTTCTCAAAGAACTCTCCTTGCTTCTCTACATATTTTTTCCAGCGTTCTGGGAGCATCTGGATACCAGTTCCGTATAAACCTTCAGGTTGATGTCGAACCCAAATCAGGACAACCTTTTTCACTTCCTCATTGGAACCGAACTTCTGCCCTCCAATGAGGAAGAACTCTTTCAATGGTCCAAAAAGGTGACAGTCGCAAGAGGAGAGTTCCGGGCTGTATGAAGGATGTGGTAAGATGTCCCATTTGAGTTCCGTCAGTGTGTCCATAGTCAGTTTGGCAGAAAACAAAAAACTGGTAAAGAGTCCTGATCACTTTTTCCTTAGTGCCGGTTTCATGGAAGTTCCCAAAATGTCACAGTAGTAGGATGCATTTATGGTTCGACGTTCTTCCAGAAAATCGACATGAATGGCACCCTTAATGTCCCAGAATACAGTCGCCATCACTTTCGTGCCGACGGTGTCATCTTGAATTTCTTGGGTCGTGGTGAGTCATTGTGTCGCCACTCCATGCTCGCACGCTTACTTTAAGGAGTATGGTGATGAATCCATGTCTCGTCGGTGGTCACAACACGCTTTACAAAGCTGTCACTTTCCTTGTGCTATCGCTACAGCTGCATGGAACAGATTTCCATCCGGGTGATTTTGTAATCCTCGGAGGGTTGCTTGGGACCTATCTGGCACAGATCTTGTTGAATTTCAGCTTATCGTGGATGATGGTCTCCACACTGCCAGTGCTGATGTTCAATATTGAAGCCAATTCTCGGATATGAATCCGCCTGTTGTCCCTTATCAGCTCAATTGTTCGTGCGATGATGCCATCATTTATAGCAGTTGCTAGCCTTGCCTTATGAGGTTCATTGCTGGTGGATACTCGCCCTCCTTCAAACTTTTGGCATCAAGCAAAGACGGATGACCGAGACAAACATGACTCTAAACGGTCTTTGAAGTCTCTGATGAATTTCAGATGCTTTCACACTTTCATTGTGGAGAAACTTGATTATTTATTATTCCACTTTGATCAATACATCGCTGTCCGCCATTTTGTTTAAACAATCGGTTGTCATGGCAACCGGATGAGTGGTGCTGCATTTATTATTCCACTTTAAATTTCATTTTTGTAAAAATCTAAGTCCAAGT
The DNA here is from genome assembly GCA_023313115.1 of Rhysida immarginata. Lineage (NCBI taxonomy): Eukaryota > Metazoa > Arthropoda > Chilopoda > Scolopendromorpha > Scolopendridae > Rhysida > Rhysida immarginata. Next base: position 742,486 of record JAHWFO010059233.1, read on the forward strand.
CAAATTTGAATGCCCCTCGTAGAAAAGGGAAGGAAAAATTCCAAGACTTGTACTTGAATTGAGCTACCGCGGACAATAAATCACCAAGCTATTACAAAACGTCCATATGGACTTAACCTGAAGTCACAAATCAGCTCAACCGCCAGCGAAAGGCGTGGTACTAAGCGGAGATCCCTGGCTCAAGTGCAGGTCGCTGAAGTTTCCCTTCCCTTTTCTATTTTGTAATTACTTGTTAGAAGTTGTAATCTAGAAAATGTTCACGACTCTTTCCATATTGTTACTTAGACAAAAACTAAAAGGCCCTCTTCTATGCATAGCTCCTCACAGTATTTGAAACAAGTTTACCTGTCCCTTTGGCCGTATTTAAGATGCCATGGAAAGGAGTTTTTGCAAGGGCTTTAATCTTGTAGGGAGTAATCCCTCAAGATGACATTCGCACACTTTTGCTTCTGTGCCACCAAGAATACAAGAGTGCATACACTTTAATGATAACATCCTTACTGGACTAGCTTCCCCATAAAGTGAGAGTAGTAGTCATTTTATCCTTGTTAGTTAATCAACATCAGAACGGGCACTGCTTCATGGTGTAATGTCTTCTATTTCTAATAGATTTTGCTTAAGATTGGAAAATGGTCTTAGCTGTCTTTGACCAGGAGTAAAACGTGCCCTATTTTTAGAATACTCCAGGTATTTTACTGAATATCCCCCCTCAATAAAATTCTAAAATTATATGCACTTAATTAAAAAAAATCTTGCAACCAAACGAGAAAAATCAAAAAGACAGTTACCACTTAAATCTTTTAATTCACTAACCTGATAGCCAAACTGATTGCAAGGAAATCCAAGAATAGCCAAATCATCCAAACCGTATTTGCATTGCAGTTCATTCATCTGAGTATACTCTTTCGAGGTTGAAGATCATGCAGTCGCTATATTCTCTACGAGAACCACTTTTCCTTTATACTTACAGAATTTTATACGATCACCTGCAAATTTAAAAAAGAACATTACATACTGCTCCTCGAATAAATGGATATTCCCCGAAATACTGCAATTATTTTGTATGCGCTTATTATCCAGAATGTCCTATATATTATATAGCCTCGTTTTAACATAAAAAGCAATCCTTATCGTATGACGTCAAATCTGGATAGAATGGTTTCCCATAAGGTTGTTAGAGTGCGAACCTCCCTTGACTCTGCTGGACAAATATGGTAATCAATGTCATCGTACAGGGTAGTTATAAAATAAGTTACACTATTCAGACCCCTCTCTAGCCCGTTATGCTGATCGGACTTTGATGATACTTGGAATATACGTTATATAGACCATAAGGAAAAGATTTTTGCAATGAAAAATTAGCTCAAATTTCGACCACTAGGTAAAAAGTGGCGCATAAAAAATAAACAAATTGGAAGCACAAAATTAATTATTCACAGCATTTGTTCAATGTGCATTCCATTTGTCTAAATCACATGCTCAAATCGTGTTATAGCGTCTTCAATAATAGCGCGGAGGGTTTGAGGAATTTCAGTAACACGGCATGTTATGATTGCTTTCAGTTCAGGTAGAGTCTGTATGCCCTCTCCATAGACACAATTTTTCAGAAATCCCTACATCCAGAATCTTTCGGGAATTCGAGCCCTGAGAACGAGGAGGCCAAGCAGTCGGAAAACTTTTCAAAATCACCCGATCATCTCCAAAGTAGGCAATATGAGGTGTTGCACCTTCTTGCATGAAGATAGTAGTTTCTAATCACACTCGTTTTTGTAAAGCAGGAATGACTTACTGTTGTAGAAGTTTGCAGTATTCTCCTCAAAGAAAAAGGGACCAAGAATGAAATCAGCCATAAAATCACATCATACAGTCATGAAGCCAGAATGCAGAGGCTATTCAAGCACATTAGGACATGCCGTACTCTAGATGCGACAGTTCTGAGTATTCACTGCTCATCTAAAGTAAAGTGCACCTCGTCTGACCACAAAATCTTCCAAGGCCATGAATTGTCAATGGTTATTCTGGTCAAAAACCGGCAAGGAAAATCAGTGCGTCGATCCGGGTCTTGAGGGAGCAGCTTTTGCACCACATGGATCTTATAACCACTTTAAAATGCATCGCAGAATATTTCGTACCGTAGACCAGTCCAATGGAGAACTCACGTGACACTGCTCGCGCACATGTTGAAGAATATTGGAAACCGGAGGCTTTTTCAACTACAGCCACATCGACTTCTACAGTTCCACTTGAAATCAGTTTCCGTCCTCTTCCCTCAGCACACAAAATTCCTCAGTCTTTTCAAATTTAATCATTTTTTCCAACCAATTATTTATAGGTCCTTTTCGCAAGTCTTTCAAGCGTCGAAATTCTCGCGGTGCTGCAGAAACATTGCTGCAGTTCTGATAAAACAACTTGACCAGTAAAGCTCGATCTTTCTTCCGTAAAAGCATAATTGTTTTTACAGCTGATTAATAGCATTTTAAAGCTTTAAAGTGTTTTTACGCGTTTTAAAGCCTAATACACTTTCTTGCATGGTAATGCTCGAACAATTTTTCCTGATAGAAAAGCGGGTCAACGTAAACCAAAATTGTTACCGTTTTGGACACAAAATTATATGAAATTATATAGACTACTTTCCAATATATCGTCTCATTTGAAGAAAATGAGACTAACGTCAGCATAGTTCTATCAGGAAAAATTGTCCGTCTCCCATAACTCAACCTCAGTGGGCCAATTTGGATAAACCCTGCCTAGAGGAATGGTTAGCACATACAACCTTCTAGAGCAAAAGAATGTCCGATATGAATGGCACAGACCAGTGGTTCCCAATCTTTTTCGAATTCCGACCTCCTTTTCTAAAGTTACGTATTTTGTAACCCCTTCACCTCACATTTGTATACAGGGAGTTTCAAAAATACTTTTACCAACTTTGGGGATAGGTTCCTTATACCAAAACAAGAAAAAAAGTTCATATAAACAATATTTCCGAAAATTCTTCGTTTTTGTATTATTAATGAAAGTTTACAAAGTAGGTGATTGGAGCTCATCCACAAATTATAAATGCTCGAAATGTCCTCCTCTTGCTTCTAAACACGCATGCATTCGTCGACTCAGACTGTCGCACCCTTTCAAAATACTCCCTCACGGTTTCGAATGTTTCACAGGCTTCCATGACACGTCGATGAAGAGTTTATGCATCCGGGTGGTCCTGCATAGACCAATTGTTAAAGTGTCCCCAGAGATAATCTAAAGGATTGAGGCTATGGAACTGGTCCTCCTCTACCTATCCATCTGTCATGGTAGATACCAGCCAGTGCATCTCGAACAAAGACTGAAATGTGCTGGAGCTCCATGCATAAACCACGCGTTTCTTATTTGCAGGGGCACATCTAGTAGGTCTTGGAGGGTGTCCTGAATAAAGTCCCTGTAGACAGCACCCGTAAGACGTGCTGGAAGAACGTATGGCCCTACCAGACAGTCACCTACTATTCCAGCCCACACATTAATAACTCGAAAACGAAGGATTTTCGGACATATGTTTATAAGAACTTTTTTCTTGTTTTGGTGTTAAGGAACCTGCCCCCAAAGTTTGTCAAGGTATTTTCGAAACACCTTGTATATTAACGGAGATTCCCCAAAAATTTGAAGCTTTCACGTATTCTCCCCGTGTATAAATCGGGAAGCATTGATCAAGTAGCCAACTACTGACCTAATAGGGGTTTTATCACCCCTAATGAAGGTTGTCGAGAAGTTGATATTTAATGATCTAGTAAAATATTTATGGCCAAAAATCCCACACAGACAAAATACTAGTCGACTGGGCCGTAGAGTTTTGTGGATCCCGATGATACCGTATGTCCAAGCCACGGCGGCGATGAACCTAGGTCCAGAATTCTTAATCGCGTCAACTGATACATCTAAAGCCTTTGACACGATTTCTAGGAACCAGTTAAAACAAGATTTCTAGGAACCATGGGGTAACCAGTCCATGTATTGATCTTATAGACGATTATTTTACGAACCGTGAGAATCTGATTAAATCCTTATATAAGTTTAACATGGACGGACCAGATGGGTTCAAGTACTATTGGCATGATATTCGAGATGAAAAAGAATCCTCAAAGAGACAGTTTGGAGGTGGCTCAGTAATGACTTGGGGGAGGGTTTGCTGCTGGCGGAACTACACCTATTGCATTCGTATCACACCGGATGAATTCCATTGCATATCAAGATATTCTGGCGGATAATCTGCTTCCATATGGTCCGCTCATAACGGAGGGTGAATGGATATTCCAGCAGGACAATGCTGCGATTCACAGCTCGGCCTCAACCAAGGACTGGTTTGACACTAATTCTGTGATTGCTCTAGACTGGCCATCCCGGAGTCCAGCTCTCAACCCAGTGGAGAACATTTGTGAATCTTAGTGCGTTCTGTATACAGCAATTTCCGTCAGCACAGTAATAACGAAGAATTGGTAAATAGTATCAGTGCAGCGTGGCAAAACTTTGATCCAGGAGTGTTAGTGAAACTGTGAATCAATGACAAACATATTAATAAAGGTCATTAAGAAAAAGGGTGCCTTTATCGGGTATTAAACGTGAGACTAAACTTTTTTCCAACTTGCAAAAAAGGTAGGTTGGGATAGTGGCTGTTAATTTGCATTTGATTCCTTATTCGTTGTTAAATGCTCCTGGAAACAACGTTTTGTATCATCTAATTCACGTTTATAAAAAAGCAACAAAATCAGCAAGGATTTGCTACGTTTATTTGCATTTTCATCCCGGCTCTATACTTTTTTCCAGCACCTTATTCACGAAAATGTAGTGATTATAATTAGCCACCTCTGGAATGTTAATAGAAGTATAAAGGCTTTTTACAGCGACGAGGGGTTTCAATTACCCCCACGGGTGTGTTTAAAGTTAATAATAATAATAATAATAATAATAATAATATAATAATAATAATAATGTAACAACAGGAAGATCCCACCAAACAAACCGGAGGGAAAAAGCCCAATGTTGTCCCCCAACAGACAGAGGCCCAAAACGGGGTTAATGAGATTACATTTGATCTTGGGCTTAGCCCTCTCTTGTGTCCACCTCTGCGACTTGACTTCCGGACTTGATTCGAGTTCGGTTTCCCTAAACAACAATAATAATAATAAAAAAAAAAGGTTAATCTTCACTATCCGCACATGCCTGATGACTAGAGCAACAAAAATCTTGCATCTAAAATCTAAAAAGTTGCATTTACAAACTATAAAAGTTGCAAAAAGTTGCGAATATAAAAAATTATACATTTTAATTATTGGGCTTTGTTTACAGTGTTATAATGCAACATGAAATACATAGAAATGTTTTCATCTTTGAATTGGCGGTCTTTTGCTAATATTTTCTTCAGCATTGAAAAACTTCGTTCGACGCTAACAGACGTGGCTGGGCAGCGTTGCAGGAGCATGTAATTGCTTGGTGAGATGTCGAGCAAGGGTATTGATGCATACAAAATCCTTGTTCTTGTCCACTCGTTTTTTCAAGTATGCTTTGATATTGCAAGGGTCTTGGTGAAAGTTTAATGAATTCAGATCTTCGTAAGCTGTAACCATATCATAAGAACTGGATTCTGATTTTTCAACAGAATGGATTAGGCATTCATAGCACTGATTAATTGTAAGCAGGTCTTGTGTGAGTTCAGAATTGTTCACTGCTTCTTTTGCACGGCTTACCAACACTCCGTTGCCATGAAAGCTTTGCACAATAGCTTTAACTGCGGGCAGATTATCCGCATAATATACGGCAGCTTTAAGCCAGGTAGTCCAGCGTGTAACTACAGGCTCAGGCGGTTCGCCGATGTTCCTGAAAAGATGCTTGCGTTGTTTATTTTTCAATGAATCATGTGACTTGTATTTCCCATTTACTTCATAATTGTGCCGAAAAAGTTCGAGCATCGTTCAAAAATGTAGACGATCTCATTGCACGAGTAAAAGCACCTTTAACGTGGTTCCTGCAGCGTTCATGTAACGAGCTGCATCGGTTAACAATAACACGAAGTCGTCTCTCGCAATTTCGTAATCTTTCAATACGTCATCCACAAGGCGCACTACATACTGGTGGCCAATGTTCTCTTGGCAAACTTTGCAGTCAACTAAATAGAGGGTGGTGGGATTGTCTGCAGTTCCTAGTAGTGAGCTGAATAATTTTTTGCCTCCAACATCACTTTCATCTGTAACGAAGAAAACCTTCTTATTGGCAACTTCCTTTTTGATTCGTAATATTTCTTCGTTTGCAAGTACAGCCACACGTGATCGAAGTCATGTTTCTGAAGGAAGAAAATAGAAGTGAAGAGCTCTTTCATTTTCTTATTTCGCACTTTGCATAAGGGTATATCAGCCGATAAAAAAGCCAAAACAATTTTGTCTGAAAAATCATGCTGAGAATCAGGTATAAAAGACTGCCGCATAACATTTGAAGTAGACCTGTCTAAACCTGACTGATGTTTAGCAGTTGTACGATGTTTCACAATGGTCGACCTGCGTTCATGGCACTCAAGCGTTCCACATATTTTACACAACAGTTCATTTCGTGGAGTTATCTGGAACTCGTTCCAAACTCAGCAACATACGACCGCACTTTAGCGACGTTGGTTTTGGCGACTTTAGGCATATTAGCACTCCACAGTAAACTACGTAAGGTAGAGTTGGAGAACGGAAGGAAGGTGATACAAAATCGTCATGTGCTCTCAACTGTTTTCATTTTAGCGCGATAGATGGTGTCCTAGGTCACAGAATTACAGCAGACTCCCAGCGTTTGAGTCGAAACGTTCTTAAGCGAAAGTGAATCTATTGCTCGTCACTCATTCCATGGTTAAGTCAGAGTCAAAGAAAGGATAATTACTTATTCTCCTGTTATCGTGTAGTCCGTGGTCAGGAATTAAAAAAACACTTAGTTGTGGAAGAGCGATCGCCAACGGGACAATGTGCTGCAAAGTAACTCCAATGTCTTCCTTTCAATTGTATAACTCTTCATTCATCGAAAATTTTGTTCTTAACGTCAAATATCGACGTGGAGAGCACTTGGAAGGCAAATTCTAAAGGAGCAAACTATTGCAACTTTCGAACAGAAAGGAAATTTTTAAAGAATTTAAAGAAGAGGGCATGATAGAACAGCGAATGATAAATTTACAATAAAGAATAAAGTTACAAACAAATTAAAAGTTGCATTAACAAGAAAAGTTGCATATTTAATGCACTTTTAAATTCAACACAGTATGGCACTTATTCATGATAATGTGATTTGTGTGTGTTTTAGTCTGTTTACTGATTGTGATAGAAAGTTGCATTTGTTGCAATTTGTTACCCTAGTGATGACTGATCATGCGACCACAGTAAATGAAATTTTTACTAATTTAACCATCACTTCTTAGCCATCTACTGTTACTAAATAGAAAAGGGGGTATATATCAGTTCGTTAGGGGGGGGGGGGGGCCCGGGGGGGCACCCCCCCCCAGTCTTTAAAAAATAAATTTACTTACCTTGCTCACATGATCAGTCATCGCGCGAAAGAAAGAAAAAACAAACATTTTAACAGGGTGGTCTCACGAAGTTAAATTCTTTGTCGAAATTTCCTATAAAAATAACCATAGCGATCCCCTAGAAAATGTTTCGCGATCCCCAGATTGTTTATAATGGGAATGGCTGGTTGATGTTAGACTCTTCCATGAACCGCTGGATTAACATTAAATATTTGAGTCATAAAATTAATTTAAATAATTTGTTTTAATTTTAATAAACAGGGATAAAATATTACAAAACGAAGAATTAAATTTAATAATCTGTGGGACGAAATTAAATTTATTAAACGTTTTCTATAAATGAGACAAATAATTTGTTTTAAGGTGATTCCCAAAAATCGTTAGAAAGCAACAGTTTCCAAGCAGTATCCAGCTTTAAGAATTCTTCTCGCATATCCAAGATCGCTTAGTATATAATAAAGAGTAATAAATTAATTCACTAATCTAACCCTAAACCGCAAAGCAAAAGCCGGAAGACAGCTTAATGGCGGCCGCACATTTTTGTGCCATTCCGTTTGAAATGAATAAGATGGTAGAAAATACCAAATAAAATACTATACAATGATCAAGCTTGAAAGAAACAATAAAATTGAAGCGTGACAAAAAATGACGGTCATTGTTAAAAGAATTCTTCAGTTTCGATCATTATTTATCTTCCAAAAAGAGATTAATTCGTCGATTTACCTGCCAAATTGAGAGCGGACAGTTCGTAGAAGTTCCTAGCACCCGACATGATACCGTCGCCGTCGGAATAGTTGTTGACGAAATAATTCCGACTCGCGTTGCTGACGACTTCGTTCACGACTTTTGTGAACTCGTCAGCCGACAACATTGAAGAAGTCCGGCCAAGGTATTTAAAGATAAACGCGGATAACCCTCAAGCAAAAGAACGCGTCACGTTATTGGCCCGTGCTTTGACCAATCTCTAACAATGCTTCCGTCGCAGTTTCTCTTCAATGAAATGCAACGCGTCGAAGAAATCCCCAATTAAAAAACTGCTGCCGCTATTGTTAACGATATTTCCATTGTTTCTATTCTATAGTTTCTCATGAACATCTATTACCTCGAAAAGACTATGACAATGAGCTTTATTAAAATTTCAGCATTTCTTTAGAAAATTCAGATTTTCTGTCTAATATAAGCAACAAAATTTCAGAAATTTCCGAGATGAAAATAGGCATTTCTTAATGAATTCAATGTGATGAACACGAATATGACTAAGAAAAGCCTGCATTGGCTATGGGTTTTTAGTAATGTGTACTTGAATGCAGGTACTTTGTCCATTCTTATCCAAGTTTTTTTTACAAGACTGAGCTTGATGTGTAAAGGAGGAATGATGATTTTATGCTGTACAATTGTTTCTCCAGGCTTAAAAGATGCTCTAAGAGGCCACTCTTTCTTGATGTAATGCAAATCGATAGACAGAGAAAACAGCAGTACAATCTTGGTGGCCAGTTTATTAGGAACGCCCATGACTATGCAAATCCGTTAGCATAGCAATTATTACGTATCAGTTAGTCAACTGCAAATGGTTTGACCGTCACCATGGGGAAAACAAAGGATGTGAGCGACTTCGAGCGCGGGATGATAGTTGGTGCCCGGCGAGGTGGACTGAGTATTTCTGAAACCGCACGTCTTCTAGGCTTTTCCCCAACAACCATTTCAAGGGTTTACCAGGACTTTGGACTTAACCAAAAAACAACCAGACAGAGACAAGCCTGTGGTCGCAAACGACTCGTCGATCCAAGGGGTGAGCGTAGGATGGGAATCTTTTTCGTGCGTATGACACTGGTCCGCAGAATAACATCTCTGAACGCACTACACGCCATGCATTGGCAAAGACGGGCTATAACAGCCAACGGCCAGTCCGGATACCTTTGATCTCCACCCAAAACGGTCTCCAATTTACCCGTGATCCCCAACATTGGATCGTCGACGACTGGAAGAAAGTTTGCTGGTCAGATGAACCCAGTTTCCTATTGCACAATGCAAATGGCCGTCGCAGAATTTGGAAACAACAGCACGAAGCGATGAACACCTGTATGGTTTCCACTGTTCAAGCTGGTAGAGGCTCTGTAATGGTCTGGGAATGTTTTCCTGGCATACTCTTGGTCTGCTGATACGTGTAGAAGAACGCCTTAATGGTCAGGGCTATCTGAACATTGTTGCCGACCACGTTCATCCCTTCATGGCTACTGTGTTTCCCCCATCGGAAGGATACTTCCAGCAGGGCAATGCTCCATGTCACAAGGCTCGTATCGTCATGGAATGGTTCCAGGAGCACGATAATGAATTCAACTTACTCCTCTGGCCACCACAGTCCCCGGATTTGAACCCAATCGAATATCTTTGGGATGAACTGCAACGGGTTATTCGAGGCATGGATCCACCACCATCCAATAAGCATTAACTAGGAGCAGCTGTTGCATCCGCATGGACAAACATCACGGAACAATGCTTGCAGCGGCTAATTGAATCCATGCCATGGCGAATTCGTATTGTTATAGCTGCTAGAGGTGGCGCAACACAATATTGGGGGTGGGGGGGTCCTATTAAACTGGCCACTCAGTGTTTATCCCTGCTGCAAACCCATCAACAGAGACAGTACCTTCAGATCAGCACAGATCTACCAGCCATACTTGCTTTAGTTAATCCTCTCCGCTAGTACTTATAGAACGTACAATACGTCATTATCTCTGCAACGAGAGCCAATCAAATTTTTCAATGTGATATTCGTGTTCAGCCCATTAAATTCATCCAGGAGTGGGTACTCTCGGGACCCGGTAGTCTCACCTAAGAAGCAATTTCATTGTTACCCAGTGTAATCAAATGCGAGATTTTTCACAAAGTAAGAGGGGAAATCAGTAAGTAAGTTACAAATAGATATAGAAATTATACAAATAAAGAGTACTGACTTGAAAACTACTTTTATTTCTCCACAATCTCCCTGTGCAATGAGGCACTTGTCCCATCGTTTCACAAGCCCCTCAAAACTTGCTTCAATACCAGCAAAAGTGCATGCAAGAGGGTTTTTATGCTAAACGTGAACAAAGTAAGGTGCGTCTAAGAAATATAAAATACCTATACAATTGTAAATAACTCATATTTTTTAGACGCTCATCAATAGGATTCTATGTATCAGGTCGTTGCATATCAAATGTCGGATTTCAAGGTAGGTTCCGTGCTTCAGCACGGTTTCCACGTTTAGTAGCAGTAACTATAACACAGTGGTACATTCCCAGAGATAAACCTATCAGCGACCAGCTGCCTGAAATTTGCATGCCTGCGATGATATTTAATAGCGTTTCAACCCAAGCGAAGATAGTTATGACTTTATACGAATTACGTGTGATAATTTATTACGAGTTCAGGTTGAATCACACTGCATCCAACGCCTCTCGAAACATCAATAAGGTATTCGGTGTAGGCACCATAAACGAACGTACTGTCCAACGTTGGTTCCGAAAATTCCTGGCGGGAGTGACGGACCTGGCAAATGAGCCACGCGGAATGATCATTCCCGGAATGATCTGAAGCGATTTCTGGAAAAGGACCCGTCAAAAACCGTTCGGAACCTTGCAGGGGATCATGCTGTATCAGCTTCAACTGTCAGTAGATACCTTATGACCATCGGCAAGGTGAAAAAGCAGGACAAATGGGTCCCACGTGAACTTACGGAAAAACAAAAAGAGTGTCGGTTGGAAGTATGTACGGCATTGCTTTTGCGCCATGAAGAAGCAGGGAGTCTTGATCACATATCACCTTCGACGAGAAGTGGCTCCTATACAATAGGAAACGGTCAGCACAGTGGCCGGATGCTGATGAACCCCCGCGACAGTTCCCTAAACCCTCGTTGCACCCTAGGAAGCTCATGGTTACAGTTTGGTGGAATATCCTTGGTGTAGTGCATTACAGCTTCCTGCAGCAGGGGGGGGGGGGAGACGATCTGCATCGTATGCACACAAAACTGTCAGCAACAACCTGCGCTTGTGCATCGCAAAGGCGTCCTTCTGCTGCATGACAACGCGCGTCCGCACGTTGCACGAACGACCGTGCAGGCGCTACAGGCTCTAAGCTACGAGGTACTTCCACACACTCCGTACTCTCCGAACCTCTCCCCTACCGACTACCATCTTTTCCAGAGCCTGGACAATTTTCTCCGGAGGAAAACATTCCTAAGCCAAGCAGAGTTTATTGAGTCCCGTGATCATGGATTCTATCGGAGAGGGCTCGAGAAGCTGCTAAATCGTTGGCAACATAGTTTGGGTTGCCATGGGGGTTATTTCGAATAGCACGTGTGAAGGTGTCCTTTCTAGAGGGCCATTAAAAATGACCTCTGCAATCCGACATTTGATATGCAACGACCCGATAGATTTGTGATTTGCTATTACTTTGTTCACATTCTGGTCAATTTGTCCACAGTTTGAGGCTTCTATTGCTACTCAAGTGATAAAGGAGTTCACACTTCTTACTAATCTTGACTGTTGCCGAATAAAGTGAATATTTAAGCACTTCATCGTGGTGGAAGACTTTTCGTTTCTACTAGCATAATACTAATCTTGTAAAACTATAAGCTAAGCTTTAATTAAATTAGATCTTATTGTACATAAAAAAAAGAAAATGAACTTTCCATGAAATTCCTTTAGAAGTCTATTTGCATGAGAGTTCGAATGTCGTTTTCAATAGCCTTAGTTTCGAAGTTTTTGCTGTATCGGCGGAAGGGATGCCCGTCTGCGGTGAAAAGAAATTTTTCAAAGTTCCACGAAATGTCCGTACGAGTGACTGGCGACCAGATGATATACTTCGGATCATTCATCAAAGAAACGGCATCGTCGAATGGAAGTGGCAAAACAGATCGTAAATACTGCAGAGACCGAGAAAATAAAATTCATTCCGAGATCTATAGGTGCATTAATTACAAGAAATTGAATTTTCTCAAAATAAATTACCTGGAAAACTGGATGAGTATTTCCTCCATTCACTTCTACTTTGGAAAACATTTCAATCGCAGGGACAAACCCTTTACCCGGTCGGACATAGCGTAGACTATTGAGAATTTCATCCTCACGGAAATTTTCCTGGAAATGAAAAAAAAAATATTCCCAACTCCAACCTTTTCTCTTTCCCAGCTCTTTGATAAAAAACAGAACTTATTTTAAAATTTCACTCCTCACTTGATAGCCAAACTGATTGCAAGGAAAGCCAAGAATTGCTAATTTATCGTATCCATATCTACACTGCAGTTCGTTCATCTGTGTGAACTCTTTTGCAGTTGAATCTCATTCAGAAGCTACATTTTCTATGAGAACTATTTTCCCATTATATTTGGTAAATCTGACACATTCGCCTAGAAATATAAAGAAAGTTACATAACATTTCAAATTATTACAACTATCAACCAATATAAATGTATGAATGAGAGATTACTTGGGACACTGAGAGCAAGGCCAGATACTGAGGAGGAATGTGAAATGTCCTCTTGGCTCTTAAACGTACAGAATAGGATCAAAAGTGAAACTAAACTAGAATAATGGATTCTACCATGGACATTACAGATATAAAAGAATACAGCCGAGTCCACAGAACTCATTGCATAACTGAAAAGTAACATATACTCACTCACCAAAAATCATGGCATACCCCTCCAATCAGGTTCCCTGTCCGTAATGAGACAGATCCCGCTGTTTCCATCATTGTAAGTAAAACTAGCTGCAGAAATGGCAGAACGCCGAGAGCTATCCGCATTTGAACGGGGGATGATTGTTGGTGCCAGACGGATGGGTGCCTCAATATCATATGTAGCCAACATCCTGCAATTTTCCCGCACAACCGTTGATCAGTAATACACCCCACGAGGGGTTACAACCCATGTCGGATAGCGGACGGGCCGCTCGCGTCTCAATGATGCCAGAGGTATTCGCCGGGTCACCCGGTCCATTGGTGCATCTGACATCCACTCTGCGTTGATCTGCTTGGGGACCACCTGCACCCATTCATGAACTATTTTTACCCTGCCGGCGACGGCTTCTTCCAACAAGATAATGCGCCTCCACACACGACCCTTGTGACACGGCAGTGGCTGGAGGAACATGCTACCGACTTCACGACAATGATTTGGCCTCCATGTTCCCACAGATTGCGATCCCATTGAACATTTGTGGGACGTCATCGAATGATCTGTCAGATCGTCACCAACACAACTGGTAAATGCAGCTTCGTTATGGAGTGCAGTGGAGGCGGCATGGCTTGCAGTACCTATGGATGTGTTCCGGGGACTGGTAGCCTCTCTTCCACGACGGGTCGCCGCCGTTATCCGGGCCAGAGAGGGCACAACACGTTATTAAGCAGGTGTGTCATGATTTTTGGTGAGTGAGTGTAGGAGAAAAATCCATTTGAACGTGGTGAAGTGATTGGGAGTTACGTTGTGGAAAATCTATTCGTGAAGGTCGTTATCTGCTCTATAGAGCTCTTCTTGGTTTGAATTGGCTATAAGCGTAAAGAGAGTAGGTAGTCCTCTTCTGTTGCATTATGCTCTCCTGATTCTTATAAAAACGAAATAAGGAAATGGACATCCAACCAAACAGGGTTTGTCCGAAAAGTAATGTCAGTGAGTCGATTAGAAGAAATTTATTGATCCGATCGGTACAATACATTAAAAGGTTTCAAAATAGGCTCCTCCTGCGTCGATACATCGCTTCCAGCGAGATTTCCAGGCATCGAAGGCTTCAAGTAAACCTTGCTTGATAGGTGTCTTTTCCGGAATGTCCTTTAGAGCCTTGGTGCAAGCCTCTTTGACTTTGTCAACTGTTCCTAAATGATGTCTTTCATGGGAGTTTTCATGCGCGGGAACAAGAAGAAGTCGAGGGGAGCCACGTCAGGACTGTAGGGCGGCTGGGGAACCATTGGCACCTTGGAATCGGGCACCAGCCTCGCGCATACTTTTATCATCTGCAGACTGTATATTACAATCTCGTGAACGGTACTTTTTAGAATGTTTAATGTCTGTGCCATTAAACGAACACTCACACGACGGTCCGAGTTCAAGAGTTCAGTCACACGCCTCACATTTTCGTCGGTGGTGGTCGGCTTCATCGCTGACCTCTTCACGACCTTCAAAAAATGCCTTGTGCCATCGGTAGACTTGGTGTTCCGATAAATAATCATCACCAAAGCCCGTCTTTATCATGGGAAAAGTTTCCACTGCGGACTTGCCGAGTTTCATAGAAATCCTTTGCTCAAACGAGCGCTGTATCGCCGCTTGCACGGGAGACGAAAACAAGTTTCACGAAAATGCCTGATGGTCGGAGACGACTGAGTGATCGCGACATCACTCCGCTCGCGCTGCGACATCGCTGACATTACTTTTCGGACAAACCCTGTATACTATTAAAGCAACACCCGAGAGCAAAAAAAAGATTGACACCTGATCTTTTACTTCCAAGATACACAAATTAGCACCTATTTGGGATAAGTGCATTAGAGTACATTGACTGGCCAGATTATTATGACTACCTGACGTTTGTAGGCAAATTAGCTATGATTTCGCCCTGAAGTTGTCAGAGGGCCAGACCAACACCTTCTAGAGAAAAGGCCTGCGGATTAAAGGTATACACATTATTACATCATCAAGTGGTCAAATTTAGGGCTTATAATTGATGGAAATACGATTAACAATAGCCGCTTGATGATGATGTAACAATATATACACCTTTTGTCCGCAGGCCTTCTCTCTAGGTGGTGTTGGCCAGACCATTATAAATAGGGAAGCAGGTTTGTTTACAGTAGAAGTGATTTTTTTCTGAAGATCTGGGTAAACGAAGCGATTTAACAGCCTTTAAACGTGGGATGATTGCTGGCTCTCGGAGCCATGGAGCGGGTATCAGCAAAACAGCTGCATTCGTTAAATGTTCAAGAGCAGCTGTTTTAAAGTGTTTAAAGACTGGCCTGTGAGCCGGAAAACTGGGTCTGAACGTGCGAGTTGTGGCCGTCAGTGACTAGTCAATGTTCGGAATGCAGAACGGAGAGTGGCAAGATTGGTACAAGACAACCGTGCAACAAGATCATATCTGAACGCACTGTTCGCCATATGGAAGCCAAAGGCCTGTTCGAACACCTTCGCTGTCTACAGTTAACAAGATAAAAGGCCTCCAATTCATACTGGAATACAAGGATTGGACAGTCGAGCATTGGAAAAAAGTCATATGGTCCGATGAACCAAGTTACGAGTTGCATCATGCAGTGGTAGAGTGAGAATCTGGCGGAAACAGCATCCGCAGTAATGAAGGCAAAAGGTGGCCCACCGATGGGGTGATCATAATAATCTAGCCACTCAATGTATATCACTGAGAAACAAATTTCATATTAGAATAACCACCTAGTGAATCGCTTTATATTTTAATATCCTTTAAATGGTATACCACTTTATTTAAAGCATTTTTTCATTGTGTAGTACCAACAATACACACCTTTAATTACGATGATGTAATGTAAAATAATAGCTTTGTTTTCAAGGTTAAATTTAGCTAACAATAATGGAACAAGAATAGCTCAGAATATATTATTTCTCTCAGTCATCTTATAGAACAGAAAATTCCATCTTCACCACCTTGATTATGTTTAGAGCTTTTCCCCCATTAATTACAAATTTCTTAATTATCAGATATAAGTCCCCCCTAAACAACAAGCTTTTAAATGCTTTCCATTATAAGAAGCTGAAGTAGGGTTGGCTAGAATCGCTCTATTTTAGTCACATTATTGATAATATGAGCTTAATAAATGTTTCGAACTTAATAGGAACTATTTCGTGACTAACCATACTTGAAAATATTTCCTATTCACATTCTTACCGACTAAATTCCGAGCGGCGAGGTCGTAGAAGATTCCGTGAGAAGACATGACGGCACCGTCCACCACAGCAGCAGCAACAAGAAGGAAAGAGGCGTCAGTGACGTCAGAAGGTGTTTATTAATCTGTGGTTGGGACAAAAATACTTTTTTAATTAATAACATTTTTAATGATTACCACCATTTTTTCAAATCATATACGATTTTATCTACTTCGCGCGTTTTACTGTCTGGAATATTGCTTGATCAAATAGAATAAATATAGCCAGGCGAGAAAATGAAAAACGTTCACTTTGTTTGAAACGTAGTCTTTGTTTCATCAAACTTTATGGTGATAATGCTGCATTCATTCAAGGATTCATAACAATGAATGAACAAAGTAACAAAATCATGTCTTGTTCCACCAAAAAAAAAAAAAAAAAAAAAAAAAAAAGGAAAAAAATTTTTGTGGACCAGGTTTGTTTGGTATTAACACCCTTTTCAACTGCTATGGTCATTTCAGGACGGCGTTATAGGGGCCGCAAATTTTGCTTCGCAAGGGCTCTTTATCGTGCAGCCTGGAAACGACTACACGGGACCAATGGCTTTACTTCCCTTCCGAAGGAAGTGCATGATCTCAGGATTACCCCCCTCAAAAAATCCTCGTCATCCTCGGGCATATGGAGCAGAAGGTGATTTGTTCCTATTCATTCAATTTTTCTAATTTCTTTCTTGACAAACAATCAAATTGTAAAGACTATTAGTACGAATACACTGTCCTTGTGCTCCTGACAGTATCGAAACAATATAGTGAGACAATGTATTCTTTGTCCATGCTCTCAAGCACGTTGTGTTAGTTTTTGAGAATAGGATATGCCCCTTCATCAATTCGTCTACAGACATGCTAGTGTCTATCTGAATCCCAACAATAAAGGACATGTACTCAACTACTAAAATTATACTCAACTACCAGAATATATACACACCCCTCCTCCCTCAACTAGTCATTGACAGGAAAAGAGAGAAATACATCCATCATTCTTCCCCAAGCCACTGTTGTACTTTAACCGTTTTGCATATTTAATTGACAAAAAGGCATTTTCAATTTTCAGAGGATGGAAATGCCACTTGAATGCTAAAGTTTAAGATAGGATCTCCTGTAAATATTGAATTAGGTAATGCTATGAAATGCTGATATTTTAAATTTAATATTTATATGTTGTTTCAAGTTTTCTTAAAAAAATTAAATTTTACCCTAAGAAGGATTTCTCCTTATTTTATGATTTTTGATGAACTTATTTCATCCTTAAAAAGTTTTGGAAAAAACCCATTATAAGTGAATTGTGGTATTCTCAATAATATATTACAATACTTTATTTTGCTAAAAGTCTACTATATTTATAAGATTTACCAACCAGCTGTGTAATATTTGTACTACTGTATTTAGTAATGAAAATAATCTATCAAAACATTTTTCTACTTTGGCAAATTGATGTTTTCTGAAATTACTAAAAAGTATGCATATATCTTATTTAGCATCCTGAGCATGCATATACACCCTTCTTATAAGTAGGTTTTTTTTAAAAAAAAAAAAAAGTTTATTAAGTTTTCTTCTGTTAGAATGAGGATTATCAAAGATATCTCTAGAATAATTGAAGTACTTAGTTTTGGAAACGTTACAGCTGGTGATTTTGGTAATATAATTTACATGGTACATGTGTCTGCTATATGTTATATGGTATATAACATTGTTATTATTTCCATATGCCTTTGCAAAGTTCTTATTAAGAGCATTTTAATGTAATGGATTATTACATGGATTTAATATAATGGACATAATCCAAGTCTGATATTTTAAAATTTCAATATATTTTATTGATGAAATGATAACAAGCTTTCCCCTGGACTTAATTAATTAACCTATTAATAAGCCTCTCCCCTTTAGACTATTAAAGAATATCTGTGGAGTTTTATGGAACTTAACTGTATATTAATTGTTGCATTGAGGACATCATTCAGCAATTTTTTTCATCTCATTAGGGTTTTTGGGTGTTCTAAAATCTTCTAAGAAGTCTATAATCTTAAGTCATCAGCTTTTAAAATTTTTCTTTCTGACTTGTACAAATAAGCAGCAGTGAAGAATTTAGTATTTATTTTTCCAAAAGTTTCATAATCATATAATAATAATCAATGAAGGATTAATACATAATTTGTAAATATGTATAAGATATGGACTGTTCAAGTTATTCAATTACGTTATGCGCTTTGATATATTTAAAATAATATTAATGTGCAATAGATACTTGTATGGATTCTGTTAAATTGAATAAGTCAGATCAAGAGGGGATTAAGCCACATTTATGGCATATACTGGTAAAAAACAACAACAAAAAACAGAAATCTAATATGCACTATTCTCAATACATATTATTTATTACCCATTTAATTTTAACACTATTTAATTTAATTATGTTTATGAAAATTGTTATACTAAATGAAAGACATGAGAAATTCAATTCATATGTCTTTCAATGAGAAAAATTGTTTTTAATCACAATAAAACTATTTTCTACGTAAAATGGTGAAAAATGTTTTGAAAATAGTCTTTATTTTTTTCCATGAAACATTATTAACAAACTATAAATATCTCATTGTTATTGAGTAATATACGGCTTCTACTATAGAAATAAAAAAGTAACATTGTAAAATACTCATTACATGTTTTTTTATCAATTCATAAGATAGATCCAAAATTTCACAATGGCTGTGTCTTTGAAACTATTGAAGATAGATCGATGAAATTTTTTATTTGGTCTTCTCTTTTATAATACTATTTTGTACTGGAAAAATGAGAGAATTTAAATGAATAACAAAAATTTTGTCTTAAGTCCCCCCGTAAGTGTCATATAAATAAAATACCAGCTTCACTTAATTACGTTCTTCGAGGCTTGTTTCGTAGCTTAACTATGTTTATACATGTATATTACCAAATATATATCCAAATAATTAGCATAGATTTGAACCCATTATCGTTAGGAGGGCTTCTTTATACATATGGGACACTGAACAGACTGTTGTAATCAAAAAAATGATGTGTGGTCACCATCCGACTTCTTATACATAAATGTCCTGGTCCAAATACAGGAAAAAAAATTAAACAGCTGTCTAAAATGGCTACTTCCGATAGAAATTTTGTGAATAAAAGTTACTTCAAATTAACTTCCAAACACTTTGGTATAGATTCCAAATTTTCCTATACCATTTTCTTTCGCCTATTTTAGCAAAACACTGGATTTTGATAAGAGTAAAACTGGAACTTCCAGTTGGAATTTTGAAAAATTTCCTAAACAAAAGTTGTTAAAATTAACTTATAAATATTTTTGTATACTTCACAAATTTTCCTATACCGTCTAATTTCGCCTGAATTAGCCAAAAACTGGATTTTGACAAGAGTAAAACTGGTACTTCCGGTTGGAATTTTGAAAAATTTTCTTAACAAAGGTTGTTTATAATTGTAATTGTAACACTTCTCAATCTTTTCAAAATTTTCATAAACGCAATGGTTAACGAGATATTTCAAAATTTATGGCGCTGGAGTAAACTGATACTTCCGGTTCACCGATTCCCCTGGAAAACTAATCAGACCTCCCGAAGGACATCTTAAGTTCAAAGTTTGGTCTCAATAGCTTTAGCCGTTCGGACGCTATCGTGGACACACACACACACACACAGACTGACACAGACATTTTCCAGAAATCACTTTTTCGAAATCTAGGGACCTTAAAACGTGAAGATCAGTGAAAATCTGGAAGTCGAAATTACAATACTTCCTTATACTATGTATAAGAAAGTAAAAATGCAACCGTAACTTTGTTTTCTATATTTACAATTGATAATTTAGGAACCAACTAGAGTAATACCAGGGCCTTCGTGGTCTTTTTTTTTTCTTTACCACGAAGAAAAAAAGGGTAGGGTAAATTGACCAGTTTTCGGCCACTAAATATTTTCCCGTTGTTTGCTTTAAGTACAAGTACCTTAATATTTGTTCTTTTACTTTTCAGCCATATTAAGAAAATTTTTAAATTTAATTCTTTTCTAAAATTTATCCTGATGAATATATTTTTTGATTTATAATAAATAATTAGTAACTATTGAGATTTGACCATATTTCGGCCACATCGACCTGTTTTCGGCCATGGGATGACCAGTTTTCGGCCGCCTTGTACCTATTTTCGGGCTCTAGAAATGGGAATATTGAATTTTATAAAAACTATTATATTACACATAAAAATTAATTTTTTAACAAAATTTTTTTTTATTAATTTACATATACAAAGGTACTAAAAAAACTCCCACTAATTTACAGATCTTTCTGCCGCTCCTTTTTCTTCAATTCTATTTCTTGCTTCCTTTTACTTCTTGCTTTTCTTTTTCTCTTTCTTTTCAATTTCTCTCTCTCCCGATTTTCTTTTTCCTCTTTCTGCTTTAATTTTGACTGGTAAACTCCCTTTGTTGTGAGAATAAAATACTGCGGTCCTTTTGTTTTCTTTACTTCTTTAGGGGTTTTTGTTAAATTTGGATAGAGCAACACGTCTTCATTTTGAAAATTGATTTCCTTCATTTTTTTCCCAGAAAAAATGAGAGGAAAATTCTCTGACTGAGGTTGCTTTATCACTTTTTTCATTCAATGACACATTTGTATTTGTTAATTGTTCAATGCTTGTAGAAACATTTGTGCCGTTTTCGGACAAGGGTTCTGAAATAAAAGTATGACAACTTTCCTTACGTAGGATAATATCTTAATATTTCTTCCAAGTATGGAATAATGGATTTTCCACGGCGTTTCCTTTTCTATAGCATTTTCTGAAATGCTGAAGATCATCATTCGCTCTAGGCTGTTCAAGTGCTCTTAATGCCATAAATGAAGTGCATTACTTTTCAAATGTGAAGATACCAGTAAAGAATATTTTATCTCTGAAATTGATCTCGTCCATTTCAATTGAAATATTTATATCAATAATAGTCTCATCCTAGCATTAGCAGTAGGATGTGATTGTGGATCTAATGAAACACCGAAATCTATAAGGCAGTGTTAGTAATTTCAGATGTTTGTGGAGAAGTGGTAAGATTTCTTTGAACTTCAGCTGAAGGCCTCCTGTGTAGAATATTCGGTAAGAAGGCTTCATTGGGCACTGCTTCAGGTCGAAATGGATATATCCCACATGCAGAGAAACCAGATTTTATGTTATCTAGCGTTAAGGCATTTTCCCATGCTTTATTAAACAAACTCCAGAAATTATAATACCATGATTGACTATTACACCAGAATACGTAGTCATCATTTCTTGACAAGATTCGTTGAAGTTTGTAGTGGGAAAAAGACAATTCTATCCAAAGGTTGTAACCAATTTGATGTGTGCACAGGTATTTCAATTAAAATATTTCTTTTATAGCCAATTCAATGAATTCAACATAATTGGGGAGATCTTTCAGAACCATCCATAATAAGAATTTGAGATCTTTCAGATCCAGTATTTTGCAGGAACGTACGAGTATTCTGAAACCAAAAACAAGCGATTCCTTGTTTCGTCCAACCACTATCCAAGCAATCAATAATTTATTTTGATTTAAACATGAATAATTTAAAGATTAGGCACCATTAATTTATAACAAAACCAATTTTCGGCCATGCACAATCTACCCAACTGCGCCTGCAGCGCCACCCTATGGCAGACAGAAACTTTACTTTCGTATTCAGTTTCAATGAAAATCTCTATCGCAGGTTGCGGTGCGATCTATGCGGCATCTGGCGCGATCTGTTTTCCTTAGCTTCTCGAAACAATGGAAAATGGCCGAAGCTCGATGACCATGAATCATAGTCTTTAGATAGGTACCCGGTCATTTGACCGACGGACATTTGGCCGACGGACATTCGACCGAACGGACATTTGGCCGAACGGACATTCGACCGAAAGGACATTTGGCCGAAAGGACATTTCACCGAACGGACATTTGGCCGACGGACATTTCACCGACGGACATATGACCGAACGGAAATTTAACCGACGGAGAAATTCATTTAATGAAAAAAAAATGTTTTCAGGAGGTTATTTCGTATAACAAATCTTATGAGACAAATCTGTTTAATTATTTCTACTAAGCAAGCATATTGTATGAACCTATAAAATTATTCTTTTTTGTATGTCTTTTTAAATAAATGTTAGTTTTCATATCGTTAGATAGGTTAAAATGGGAACCAGACAAAATGCAACTAAGGGTCTTGTATTATTTAATAATATCAAGTCTTTTCTTGTATGTCTTTTTAAATGAATATTTCACTTCTATAAAATGAGATACTCATTAGTGAAGGGCAATATTTGATATTAGATCGTGGTAGTAAAAGTTTATTCCATACACATCAGGTTTCTGTCTTGTTTTATGAGAGGACAAAAATTCTAATATCGGATAGTATCAAATGCGAAAATTCTGACAGTATCGATGACTCTAAAATATGCGATATTAAAGTATCGTCCATAGGGATGTGCGATATTCTTCGTTATCAATAAATATCGCGATAATTTGGTCCTTAGTCGCATAAAAGAGTCGAATAATTCCAACTCGATATAGTAGTAACTACATCGGATTTTTTTATTTGATTATTTCGATTCCTTCCGGCGTTTTATGTTTCCATTATTAAAGAATAATTTTATAGGTCCATACAATATGCTTGCCTAGTAGAAAGAATTAAACAGATTTGTCTCCTAAGATTTGTTATATGAAATAACCTCCTGAAAACTTTTTTTTTTCCATTAAATGAATTTCTCCGTCGTTAAATTTCCGTTCGGTCATATGTCCGTCGGTGAAATGTCCATTCGGCCAAATGTCCGTTCGGCCAAATGTCCGTTCGGTGAAATGTCCGTTCGGTCGATTGTCCGTTCGGTCGAATGTCCGTTCGGCCAAATGTCCGTCGGCCAAATGACCGGGTACCCTTTAGATAGTAGGTGGTCATCCAACTCCACTGAAAAATGAAGCTAAAGTTTCTAGCTCCCGATAGGGGGGTAACTCAATTGAAAAATGGCGCTGCATGTACAATCGGACTAAAAACGCATGCAGCGCCGCCCTGTCGTGAGCTAGAAATTTTAGTTTCATTTTCAGTTTCAACGCAGCCGGAATTATTGGCATAATACTGCCGAAATTGATATATTCTATATAATCTTAAAGAAATAATTGACAATCCAACTATTGAATGCATTACATAGCTCACTATTAATTTTGGGCATCAACTAAATAAATAAAATAACTTTACAAGTTAGGAAATTCAGATCACGCTAGGAACCGCATAGAGCGCAGAAAGTCCATTGCGACTATGCGGCTCCTAGTGTGATCTGAATTCCCTAGCTTCCCTTAACAATGGAAAATGACGGGAGTTGAACGACCATTTACTTCTATAGACCGTGGTATTAACACATATGTAAACAATCATAATTAACAAAGCGATCACTTTTATATTTCACAACATTTTGAAAAACCAAGCAATAAATTTTCAATACGAGAAATAACTTATTTCATTTTTTATTGATTTGTAAAGAATATTAAAAAATAAATATTACAAATGTTTATTTTTTTTCTAATGTAAACACCAAATCCATTACATTAACATGATTGTTTTTTTTTTCTTCTAAGTATCTTTAATTAAAAATTGGGCTTCATTTAATAATAAACTAAAAACGTTTTGAGCCCCACAATTAAAAAAAAATTCCATTATTAAACAAATTTTTTTTTTTCAATTTTTTAAAAGTTTATATCCACAAAATTGAGTTTATAAGAATTGAAACCCCCATATTAAATTCACTAAAAATTTGTTACACACTATCAGATAAGGATTTCTACAATAAACTCAAGACCTACATCTTGGAAAAGGAAAAAATACATTAAATTAAAAAAGCCTAAGAATTGAAAAAAAAAATTCTATTATTAGATAATATTCTTTTAAAGACAGAAACAATTAATCTTAACATCACACTTTAGAAAATTAAAGTGAGAAAAGTTATGAAAAATAACTCGCAACACGTTACTTTAAAATTAACTAATTGCAAATTATAAACTGCATAAATAAAAAAGTTTAATACATTAACGAACAACTGTTACAGAAAATTAATAACTAAAAAAAAATAACAATTTATTATTTCATTTGGTAAAATAAAATGAAAACCAAAAAATAAAAAATGGAATGACATTTTTAATAAATAATGAAAAGTACATAATATTGCTTTGCAATTTAACAAAATCGTTTTTGTTGGTTGAACGAGTCTTTATTTTACAATTTTCCTAATTATTTGAAAGATATGACAATTTCAGCACATCTTACAGCCACTGGTACCTTCCATCATTTATCATAAATGCTTAACGCTAATTTAAATACTCTACAATAAAGCTGTAAATAAGTAATTTCATAATAAAATAAAAAGCAGGGAAGAAATCTGCTCTAAATGATACATGAAATAAAAAAAAATTCCCAAATCATAAAATTACGTATCTGAAAATTGGGTATTCCTTATTGTATTAAAAAGGGAAAATATGACTAGCATAACCTAACGCTTCTTCAATATAAGCTCATCTTCTTATTGCTACCATTTCCTAAATATTTGGGATTTTATGTCAGTCCCAGCAAACCAATCAGGCACACACTCTTACATTATGCTTTCATAACAAAACAAAATGAAAAGAGGGAAACATTTATACATAATGTTGGGATTCAGTTGGTTTGCACCAAGCACTGAAATGTTGATGCTACAATAGTATGTGGTCTACCTTGCAGTACCCCTACTCATGACCTCACTTGTGATGGAGTGCATAATGATTGATTCACATGTACACAGTGATGCAATTTTGAATAGACATAGAATTATACACAAAACTGTTAATCAACAAGAGAATAAATCAAGAAGGAAATCAAGCGCAGCTGGCTTGATTCAAAAATAAAAATTCTGGAAACGATCCAGGGTACTAAGAAGGAAATGTTCCAGTCCCAACTCGAAGAATTTTGTTGTAAAATAGCTCATAAAAACTCATCAGTTTTTTTGTTTTTTTTTAAACTAATTTTAACCTTTAACTGTTGACATTGACCTGTCAGGCCCCGTGAAAGTCAGGATTCATATGGCCAGGCTCTTCCTCACGTGTGATTTATTAGGCTCTTCAGTAGCCTCAAGTTTAGTAATAACCCACGCCATTACAAATGGTATTAATATTGGTGGGTGCAAATTCTGCATGTAGGATCAATTTGAAATTCTGGACATCACTATTTATGTAACTTTTTTTATGAAACATTGCTTATAGTTTTGCGTTTTTTTCCCGGAGAATAACCTAATTGTTTATAAAAGAATTAGTGTTAATTCATTTGCGTTAAAAAAAAAAAGGAATGTATAATATGCGTTTGACAAGGTATGTGAATTTGAAGATGAGTTTGATAAGAATTTTAGGAACCAACATGCCTGATCTGCCCCAACCTTGAACTGCTGATGAAAACTATGGAAAATATGTCATTGTTGTCCACCAAATCTCAATCTTAAATTATCATGCAGGTGTCATTCATGTAAAAAGCACATTGTCAATTACTTTTCTAATTTTTTTTGTGTGCCATGCTTATTTTATTTCGATTATTAGTTGTTGAAGTAAAATGTCATTTTCGTTGATTTTGACACTTGTTTTTTTTTTTGTTGTTGTTTTTTTTTTTAATACTTTCACTCCAAAAGTGATCTTATACATATGTTGCCAAACAATGTTCAATTAGTGTAATGAATAAAACTATAATTAATAATTAATAAGAGCCAGTTTTTGTAGAGATCTTTCTCCATATTAAAAAATTTACTAAGCGGACAATAGAACATTTGGAAATTAAAAATTTGTTTTCGTTTTTATCGTCCATTTTCATAAGTATGACAATAAAAAACTCCACGTGAATGTAAATTTTTGGCACATTTTTAGTGCATATAAATCTGAACCCTACTAAAACAGAAGTTTGTACTTTCACTTATGTTTTCATAATATGCACACCTTATTCTAGTGATAGGTAATAAAATTTTAAAAAATTTATGTCGATATTTTTATCAGTTTGTACCCAACATTTGGGACCACATGTCAACAGCTACGTTATGAAAAGAGTACGTCAATAGTTAAAGGTTAACAGATATCCACAATATCTATCAATAATTTTCATAATGATACTTAAAAAAATTATAATAAAAATAGTAATATAATGATATTACACATAATAATGTAAAGACGCATAGTAATCATCATGCTGCACACTAGAACAGGGTTCGCGCTTACTCGCAATTTACGCGTCAAATGGGAATTCTTGCTAAAAATTGACTCGTGATTTTTAGACCAGCGAGTCAAAATTGACTTCTTAAATTCTGAATATCATCGCCCCATATCCTTCTCACCATATGTTAACCTCACTTCATTTTGTCACATGAGGTCTTGTTTAAATTTCTAATTAACTATAGCAGCAACTATAGAGATTGTGGATGCATGTAAAAATATGGGAGTTAAAAAGAATTCAAAATTTGACTCGCATCTTCTGAAATTTGACTTGCACTTTTCAGGCTTGGGAATCAAATTGACTCGTAGATTTTTTGTGCTAGCGCGAACGCTGCTAGAATGTAACAACTTTTCACACTGCACCAGATGATAGACCACAAAAGGTGAAGCAAGAAACTCCCTCTCATAGCGCCGATCTTCGTATGTGCAAGAAAAAAAAATTGCAATTGAATCCCAAAATTTTGTAGGCATAATGGAAGAAAATATGCTCTGAAAATATTGAATATTTTCAATTAAATCTTATCAAAAAACTTTCAAGGACTTAAATAGTTTTGTTAAGTTTTTCCTCCCTCAATAGAACATTTAAAAATCCTAAGCATAAAATTACAATAAATAAATAAATAAATAAATAAATAAATAAATAAATAAATAAATCAAACAAGTAAACAAAATTACTTCTTTACACTTATAAACACACATAATACTGTTGGATACATGGTGTTGTAGAATGAGAAGTCATATACTCTTGTAAGGTTTACATTTCATTGGCATTCAGTATTTCGTTAAGGGGAAGGAGTTGAATGCTAATCGAGTGGAAGAACATAACGACAAAGGGAATAACTTTTAAATCTTTGCAAAATGGAGAATTATGTGTCATCAACAAAGATGAGGAGGAGGGCAGTTGCATACTCAGAATCACCGTTATCGGCAATAGTTTAACTGATTTATTAATAATCAACAACATTTAGAATTTAATAATCGGAATTTAAAATAAAAAAGGATTATTTACAACAGCAGCTAATTTGAGCACATAAAGGTTGCATTTCACTATCGTAATAATTTTTAAATAAAACTTTTTTATCATCTTCTTCAAACTAAAAGTTTCTAAGAACATCTTTGAAAATGACGCAAAATTTATGCAAATTAGTTTATTTTTTTATATACACAAAATTTAAAACTTAAAATACTCATACGTATTTCATTAAAACTTACATATACCAAGTTACAGTTAAAGTTATAAATTAATAACGACATTATTTCGAGATGATCTACATGTGGCAGGATTTAATTTTCTTCTATTTGTTTGTTGTCGATAACGGAATTAATTGTATTTTAAAGGTAAGTAATTAAGTAAATGTTCATAAAAAATTTATGGATTGGGGGAAATTTTAACACAAAGCTAGAGTGATTTTATCTGAAAAAATATTGCTATTATTATTACAATTTGTATAAATTGAAGTGGATATATTACAAAAATAAATATTTCTAAATTTGACCAAGTTAAAGACATGGAAAGCAAATATCAAGGGGAAAAAATCTTTTTCTTTATCATTTAATTATCAATATGTAGATAAACATGTCTACAAAAAAAATTATTAAATTTTTGTCATTTTTGTATTCTACTCCCCCCATTAGATCATGGCAATAATAATAATAATAATAATAATAATAATAATAATAATAATAATAAAGGAATGTTTGATATATATACAAGGTGTATCTTTACATTTAGAACAAATGCCAGGGGGCGATTCCTGATAGTTACATGCATATATACACAGATGTACGAGGGCAGTCCAGAAAGTAGTACCCATTTTCTGGATTTTCGCCCATCGTCCAAAAAGTAGGGCGGGATTTTCTATCTTCTTTTCCATTTTAAACCGTCACAAAACTCAAACCATGCACTGAATGAACTCTAAATTCGACTTCAGCAAAGCTAAGATATTGCTATCATATCTGCATCGTTTGCTTTCATTTGGATCAGTGGCACCATCGATATGCATAAACGGGTACTACTTTCTGGACTGCCCTTGTTTTCATTCACGTCATCAGCATGAGTTTTAGTGTTTTGGACGACACCTTCCTACAACATCAGGGCATCTTCCCGGCCCTGTCTCCTGACCTTAATCCACTGGACTTTTTATCTGTGGAATACATGAAAAGTGCGGTTAATGACATCAACAATCTGGAAGAACGTACCAATAACAGCTCTTCGACAGGCCTTAGATATCTTTGAGCAGCTTCGCTGGTCCACGTTAAGGCATTTACATGCAAGCACTGCTACTCATGCCGAACAATTTGAGCATTTCCTGTGACGTGGCCACCGTACATCCTGTAACGCCATCACACGTAAACCGATAATAACGGTTTGTATGAAATACATTCATAGGGAATTCCTTCTTGATTCAATCCCAGGAATCACCCCCCCCCGACGGTGCGTAGAAATGTATTGATACACCCGTGTATTAGGGTTTTCAAATTTTTTTTTTTTAATTTCTACTATTAAAAAAGTATGATTCATTCAGAAAAGCTCCTTTTTGGTTAAATCGCTTTACAGCTATGCACTGCATAATGTCCATATCTATGATCCCATAATATTATAATAAGGGTCCAGGGATCAACAGAATAGGATGTGGAGGAAATAACTGGACGTAGTGAAAGACAATGTTCCACATGTAGCCAAAACCATGTATCTCCTGTCTCTTGTACATAACAATATAAAGCTTTTGCAACACCAGCTTTAGTGAACTAAAACAATAGGTACAAAACTTCAGGGGGCTATTCCTCACAAGAAAAGTAACAAAAACGTTCATATCAACATATGTCCGGAAAAGCTTAGCTTCCATGGAAATGGCAATAACTGTTTGCATGACATCAGCTCCCATATTTTTATCTGTTGCAGAGTTACTTTTGAGTGATTGCCGTGCATCGAAAACACAATATCCAGGTATTCACAATATAGCTGCCGCCACATAAGTTGAACGATAGGATGACGTCATTTCTAACGCCAGCCAATAGACCTTAATGGGAAGTAAATCGTTTAGCTATTCCATGAAACATCCACTTTTGTTTTCGAAATATTGTCTTCGTATTTATATTTAGTTTCTATTTTCGTTTTTTCTTTTAAATAGATAAATGAAATTAATAAATTAATAAATGACGCAGAATAGTCGACTCGAATGCAATTTATTTTATATTATGACTTTTAATAGGCTTCCCATGTTTCAACGATATCTCCACCATTACTATAGTAGAACAAGTGCATCATGGGTAAAATCCAGACAAAGCATATTGACGAGATGACTTACTGCACATATCAAAAAGATCATTCAACTTACATGGCGGCAGCTATAGGAACAAGGCGAGATGGTCTTCATGTACAGAGAAGCACATGGGAATGGTCGAGAAGCCGCATGGATGTACCAAGAAAAGTACCCCGACAGACAGAGCCACCCAAATTGCAAAACGTTTGCAGTCGAACGAGTGCGGCAATCCATGATGCGTTGCATCCCAAGGAAGCCACTTCAAACCTTTTGTAGCGGTGATATAATTACTGTTGTAGTAATGTCAAGTTTCTGTACTAAATGCTCTATTACAGACTTATCATACATTTTCGGCCGTATGTTCATATGAGATTTTTTGTTGCTTTTCTGGTCAAGAATCACTTCCTGAAGTTTATCCCTTTTGTGTTACTTCACCATGTCTTGATATCATTATTTTAACGCTGTCTAAATCTTCCACATTTGGCTCCAAATACATAGTACCCCATATAACTTAGATGACAGTCTTAAGTCAAAATCACTCAGCACCCTACTTCACAGAAATCTATTGTGGACATTAAGTGACACATACCTGTAGAGTTATCAAAAGAAAATATGGGGAGTCTTTAGTTTTCCTTTGGTAGAATTTGGTGTGATTATGTTTAATTAAAGTTATGGAACCCTGTGAAATTCATTTCATGAAAAATATCAGGTAAACGAATTAATAAGTAAATAATGCCTTTTTCCAATGGAATGAAGAAAACAAATCCAATGACAAAGGTAACTGAACCCATTATTAACATTATTGCAAATGAAAGTCACATAAAAATTTCATTTATTTGGCATCTGTCTCAAGTCTATAATAAAAAGGTTTAAAAAAAATTCAAGTACATAAGAAAAAATTCGGATTACTGCATTAACTGCAGGAATAAACATTCATACATTTAAATTATTTCAATACTATTTGAACTATAATGGAGTATTTGATAATTCATGGAAGAGAAGGGGGGAGTTGAAAGGAGAATAATGCTGCCACTGAAGGTTCTGAATTAATTTACATTCTTCTGAGCTGACAGTAGGTGATTACACTCAGATCTTAGAAGTAGGTAAGGCTGGAATTTGCATTTTTAAATGTTGGTATTAAGGGGAATCTGCTCCTCGGTTGTGCTTCGTTGTATGGGAAAGACGATCCTAACGGAATCAAAACAGTACTCAGGTAAAGAGGCTACTTGATGCCAAAGGCAGAGGCATACAAACAAGGTCCAGGTCTTGAGAAAACCAAGTACAAACGACAGAGTTCCGTACGCTAAAAGGAAGGAATAGGCTACCCACACATTCCATATTAACAGGAGAAGGAATGGTACGTGACGGCAGAGATAGCCACCGAATGAAACTCGTACTTCACAGTACATCTGCTGGTATCGACAGTCGGCCATATGGGCAAGAAATAAGGTGAGGGGTAACTGGAATGTTAATATCTGGTAAAAAGGATAGATTGAAATTAGAAAAAAAAAGGAAAGAGGGAGAGAGTTAATCGCACATTAAACGTAATTATGTATATTTTATTAGTCATTTCTACGAGGGTTGTTCAAGAATTTTTGCCTCCTGGTCCTAACTTTTTCAATTTGTTAACCGATTATCAAGATTCTTTTTATATCTGATACCAACATTTGTCCTCTATATAATACACTATTCACTTTTCGACATAGTCCCCATCCCTTTCCAGACATTGCACCAACGCTTGACTAATCAGGTGAACCCGTCGGAGAGGAATTCCGGGGTTGTTGTCGACACGAGGATTGAATGGCATCTTTCACCTAGTCGTCAGAATGCAACTCATGTCTCTTAAGCATTTGACGCCATTCCTCGTGAACTTCTTATTTATATGCTATCCCAATTTTTCAATATCCGTGCCCCCCCCCCTTTCCTGGCTCTCTAGTTATCTATCTCGGACAGACAATACACCCTCCATCTATTTAACAAAACATCTGCTACTATCACCCGCAATCTTGGTGTCCCCCAGGACCCCATTCTATCCTCTCTTCTCTTTAATTTATTCATTAATGACCTAACCTATGCAATATACCCTTTACCACTAATACAGGGTCTTTATAATTAAAGTTCCATTTTGACATGACCATAAAAAAAAACTACTGGATCAAGAGCTATAATACTTGGTAATATTATACAAGAGGGCATGGGAAGTTCATACCCACCAAAAAAAAAAAAAATTAGTTCAAAAGGTCACCACCAGCATGGAATGGCGCTCTATGCAATATTCATATACGAAATTAGACACAGTAATCTGGTGTAACCTGTTTTCAGTAAATGGTGGAGGCCACATTCAACATGTAACTAATTTTAGTAACGATTAAAGACTTGTTAACCTGTGTCTTCGTGTCTAATTTCGTATACGAATATTGCATAGAGCGCCATTCCATGCTGGTGGTGACCTTTAGAACTAATTTTTTTTTTGTTGGTATGAACTTCCCAAGCCCTCCTGTATAATATTACCAAGTATTATTGCTTTTGGTCCAGTAGTTTTTTTTTATGGCCATGTCAAAATGGAACTTTAATTATAAAGACCCTGCATTATACGCAGACGACGCAACAATATCATATGCAGACTCCTCGTTAAGTTTAATAAAAGAAATTTTTAACTCGGTCCAGAAAAACCTCTTACTCTGGAACACAACCAACCTTATGTCCCTTAATTTAGAAAAAAACGTATATAGTATATCATCTTCCATCAGTGCAACAAAAAACTTGGTAAGAACGAATTCTCGCTAAACTAAAATTCTCAACAGATTAACTCGTCCAAATCCTTTAAAAACCTAGGAATTCACTTATCCCATTACCTATCCTGGGATGCTCACTTTAATGCATTGCTTCTAAGCTAAATCAACGATTAGGACTTTTCTCGTCTTCACCCCCCCCCCCCCAAATCCATCTTTTACTGTATAATGCTTTAATCCACTCCTCCCTTTCATTTGGCCGCATTTTTGAGGGATCAACCACGAAATTTAATTTATTACGCTTATTTAGACTTCAAAAATGGTTTATACGCATTTTGCTAAAAGTTCGTAAACCTACCCCAGTATCTCACCTTTTTAATTCCGTAGGCGTAACTCCCATAGAGCAACTTTACAATATTAACCTAGCAACTTTTACATACAAAGCCCTCAATAAATCCATATTTACTACCCTCCTCCAACAGTTATTTATCGTTACTAGAACCCCTTATAATACACGAAACTCTGATTCCCTGCCAATCCCTCACATAAGACGAAACTTCTATCAAAAGTGTCTCCATCGCTGGGAACAGACTCTGGTCCACATTACCTCTAGCTCTCCGTTCATCACCAAACACTGCCACTTTCAAATACATCGGCCTCGGTGGCTCAGCGGTTGCGTGATCGCCTCTGATGCCCGAGTATGCGGGTTTGATCCCGGCCGAAGCCGATGAGGATTTTTTAGGGGGAAATCCTGAGATCACGCACTTCCTTCGGAAGGGAAGTAAAGCTGTTGGTCCCGTGTAGTCGTTTGCCCGCTGCACGTTAAAGAACCCTTGCGAGGCAAAATTTGCGGCCCCTATAATGCCGATACCAAAACCATAGCAGTTGATACCAAAACAAACCAAAACCAACTTTCAAATACCATCTAAAGAATTATTTTTTAACATTCCCACCAAACTAACTTTCCCCCCCTTTCCTCACCCTTTTCCTCCTTAAAATTTAACTTTTAATCTTCAAATATTGTTTCTTTGCTCCTCACCCAGGGACCTATCTCGTCGGCCTCTGCCATACTGGCCCTGGGTGGACGACTTGCATCTTTCTTTAGATTAAATAAATAAATAAATAAATAAATAAATAAATAAATAAACAAGGTGCTCTTTCTTCTTTGGGAAATGGTGAAAGGCACAAGATTCAAAGTCCTTCATCTTTGAACTGTAGGCGCTGCAACGTCTCAATGTGTGGCGAATCTGTGTCGACAACTATCCCGGAATTCCTCTCCGACGGGTTCACCCGACTAGTCACGTGATGGCGCAATGCGTGTAAAGGGATGGGGACTATGTCGAAAAGTGAATAGTGCATTACATGGAGGACAAATGTACGGATCATACAAAAAAAGAATTTTGAAACTCGGTTAACAAATAAAAAAGTACGGACTAGGAGACAGAAATTCTTGAACAACCCTCGTAATATTAAAGAATTAAAAAATTTACAATGATCAAAAACTTCTAAGAACTTTTGTATCATCCTGTACAGAAGGTAGATTACAATCTTCGATAATGATTTACTGTGTGGATGCTGCGGTTCACATGCACATGTGCTAATCAGAAAGCACGTCAAATGATGTTATTACACCCACATTATTGAGTTTCATTCGAAAACAGCAAATGTCTCTGAAAATCGGACCTTACAGGGCAGTGTACATTACTGCCCTTTTCTGACACTAATTACAGGTATTCTGCTATAATTATTTTAAGTAAAACACGAAATTTCTCCGTTTCGAAAAAAGGCACATCGGCAAATCTGAATGGAAAAGGAAAATCCCGGAAAGGGTTAATTCCAACTGGCCAGAAAGCAAAGCCATCGAGTTCCCACAAGCCGAACACGACAGATCATTCAAAAGGTCAAGCAGCTTGTCCAGTATAAAAACCCAACAACCCAAAAAGGAACTTCACAGGCTACAGTAAATATAAGGGTCGTATAAATGAAAACGAAAATTATTTATTTTATCCGAAGTGTATACAAGGAATTTAAAACTACTCTCCAAATGTGTTAAGGCATATATCCCACTGTGTAACAAGGCGTGTAATTCCTTGATGAAGAAGTTTTTCGGTTGCATGTGGAACCATTCCAAAACCTCTTCCTTCACTTCATCGTCTGACTGAAACCTGCGGCCTTTCAGATGTTTCTTGAGATCCCCAAACACGTGAAAGTCACATGAGGATAAGTCAGGGCTGTAAGGTGGATGCTGCATTGTTTCCCAGTTGAACTTTTTGATGAGGTCTACCGTTGCTTTCGAGGTGTGAGGACACGTGTTGTTGTGGAGAAGAAGCACTCCTTCTGTAAGAATTCCAAGATGCTTGCATTTGATGGCTGCACGCAGTGCCTTCAATGTTTCCCCATATCATGCTGCGTTAACTGTGGTGCCTTTTTCAAGAAAGTCCAGTAAAATCGGGCCTTTGCCATCAAAAAACACGGTCAACAACACCTTTCCCGTGCTGTTTGCGATTGCTTTTGATTTTTTCAGGGATGGTGACCCATAATGCTTCCATTGATGACTTTGACGTTTGCTTTCGGGTTGGACGAAGTGATCACGTGCAGAGCTTCGAAGCGCGAGCTATCGTTCTTTCTCACGTGACACAACAAATTTGCACGCAGGGTTTCGCAATTGTTGATAAAAAAAACTTACGATCCCACATGTCGTCTTCTTTTTTCCCCCACACAAATTTTCGTTTTCATTTGTACAACAGTTATAAAATTATAAACAAAGATTTGCAACTGGAAAAGGTCACAAGAGTTGTTTTCATAAGCTGCTGCCATGGCATGTCAAAGAAAGGAAGAGGAACTGTCAGAAGCTTATGAGGATTACCTTGTGGCAGAACGAAGGAAGTAAGTTGTCATCATGGATGAAATCTACGTCTACCTCAACAAAACAGTGAAATCACATCAAAAGTGGTCCAAGGAGGGCAATGAAAGTTTTTAAAAAAATTTTTGGTGATTGCGGGATACTCGTATGACGGCAAGCTCAGAATCAGAAGAATGGACATGACAGCAAAACATGCTCTAGGTCCAATTTTCCATGAGGAAATCCCCACATTGTATGGAGAGGAAAAAGCAATGGCTATATCAGGACAAATCCTCCAGCCATACATCTCTTCTACAGTGGAAGCTACCACGCAGGGCAATAGTCCGCAACCAGGGTCACCAAATAGAACACAATCGTTGCTAGAGAAATGGGTTTTCTTCATAAACTGTCTCCTCTAAATCGTTACCACAGATCGTAATCAATCTTCTGTATATATTCATTACAATACTTACATGTATTGCACCAAATCCGTAAGTAAATCCGCCTGGTAGAAACGTATTACCAAGATACATTCCCCAGGCAAAACAAGCACCAATATGATCCTCAATAATTTCACCTATGAACCAGGGACCTGGGGGAAAAAGTTATTGTTTAAACAATAATTACAAAATTCCTTAAAATCTAACCCAAGACTAGATGGAATCTTATAAAATCAATAATCCTATCAAAGGGAGGAGGATGGGGGGGGGGGGGGGAAGAGGGGGATGTGGCCTCAAAACAAAAATCTAATAGGGCCTAATGCCAGAACAACCTTTACTTAAAGGTAAACTCCACGGAAAAAATCGACTTTATTTTTTTTGCATCACAACATTAATCCAGGTTAATTGGGTATGTATCATCCAAAAAAGCCTCGGAAAATTGAAAATTGGTGTGGCATCTTCCATCCTCTTCTCCAGAGAACACGGCGGAACAAGGCGTTATTTCCAGCAGCGAGAACCTTGGGGAATTTCGTCACCGATATTCTAGTTGCTTTCTAGTTTCGCTTAGAAAGATTCTACATATCGTAAGATTTTGCTAACCTGTTTTATGTCGGTATACCTTCAGTTTGTTCTCTGTTTGTATCTGTAAATAGACGGTCGGATAGAAATTTCACGTTTCATAGATTTCCACAATCAGAATCGATTAAAAAACAGTGCATTAGTTTTTGACAGCGAGGGAACTGGTATCCAACTCCAAACAGCATCGTGTGCTCATTTTGAAGTGTCTTGCTTTGTCTATGCATCCGCAGTTTTAAATTCTGTATCAATTCAAACAAGAAACTCGCTGAAACTAGATCACGAATAGAGTGGAACTAGATCCTCTTCCAATTCTAAACGGGCCTGGCATTCTTCAAGAACAACAAACGGAAACAGCACTTGTTAAACGCCAAAGGAATGAGGAGGTAGACCTATCTACTGTATAAGGCACACACCGCCCTTATGTGCACACGCCAATGCGGCAAGCAGAAGATCCCGTTTCACGGTTTAATGCATAGGGCTGTATATCAGAAGTTGCAGTAGCATTTAATTCTGCTAACGGCCCTTGTATATCACTGTCACTGTTATCAAAATCGCAGTCGTCACTACCGGTCTTGTTTCATATTCATAGTCCATTGCGATGCCCAACGCCAAATGACAACTAACCCTTCATGATAGTGTCCAATGTGTGACGTCACGAATGCGAAACTCCTTCGCACTTCTCGGTAACTTGTGACGTAACAGTTGCCGAAACATGGCGCCAGTGTCGATTACAGGGGGAGAGAAAAAATGAAAGTTTTTTATATATTTTATCATTTCTGAGTTCGAATTGAAAATTTTTATACATGCTGAGTTATTGAGACCTTCATCTTTCAGTTTAAACAAAGTTGTTTTGGGTGTGGAGTTTATCTTCTTCTTCTTCACAGCCTTCACCTCCTAGAGATACAGAGGCTAGCTGATGGATATCACAGATAAAGTAGATTAGTTAGTGTCCATAACTATCAAGAATGCAGTGGTCCTAGAATTCTCCCCAATAATCCAGAACCGCACAAAAAACACATTAACAGCCTGATAACGGAGCGCTTTTGGGAATGGTTCATAGGTGAAGCCAGTAAAAGTGTTTTCAGCGACACCGCTAAGTTCCAGCTAGAAAGGCCTTGAGCAAGGAGCGCCCTCTGGCGTTGAAAACGAGGACAAAACAAAAGCACATGATCCACTGATTCACGAGCGCCGCACTGACACAAGTCAGACGCAGAGATATTTATCTTGTGGAGGAACGAATTAAAAGGTATGTGCCCACTTCTAAGACAAAATAATACGGACCTTTGGAGAGATGATAACCATTTAGGAGTTGCTTTTCTCACATCCCCAGTTTTAGAAAATAATGCTTTGTAATGGGATCCTTTGGATTCAGCTGCCCAAAGTTCGTCCCAGAGCACCACAGACCACAGTCAAACGAGGGAGAGAAGAGAAGCAGGGTCAACTCGCGCTGGCTTTATGAGACTTTTCCCCAACCTGGCCCAATTAGCTAATTTGTCTGCAAGGTCATTTCCATATATATCTTTGTGGCTAGGGACCCAGAGGAAATTTACGCAGAAACCATACGAGAACAGTTCTTGAATTAGGGCTATCAGATAGCCGAGTAGTCTTCTGAAGAACCATTTGCTCTTATCAAAGGCACCTTGGATGGAAGAGAGAGCACTTCTAGAATCCGATATGACTAAATAGTTTGCAGGAGGCTGGGAAGAAATCGCCACAAGAGCTTTATGGATGGAAATAAGCTCGAGCTGGAAAGAAATGGTAGCAGGGGAGATTTTTTGTGCAGTAATTACTCCTCCTCTCCTAAAGACACTAATTCCCCCGATAGGATCGGATGGAGTTTACCTTTAAATCACAAATTCTCTAATGCTGGTTTTACACAGAATATAATCCAAAGAATGAATTTTTCAAATCTCTTGCCCTAAATCTCGGAGACTTACCAAATGGAACATAGACAGCACAAAACATCAGTGGATAAAAAAGACGATCCACAGATACTAATAACCAAAGTTTGCGAACACATGACTGGAAACATCTGCACGAAAATCTCGGCTTATTAACTTTTCGAACTGGAGAAAAAAAATAAACAAAAAATGGGAAACGCAGTCCCTTCAATTTAAACAAGTAAAATTCAGCAATTTAATAATAACAATAAGCAAATGAAGAACTTACCAAGCACTAATTTATGGAGTATTCTAAGTAAACAAAGAGGAACTATTGCTATTACCAAAAGAATTCCGAAGAATCCTTGGAACTATAGGGAAGAAAAATTAAATATTTGTCTAAATTACAAAAATGAAATTAATTTTTACTTCAAGAGACATTATGGAAGAAAATACAGTACAGTGGTACCTCGCACAACGAACGCTTCGAACAACGAACAATCCGCATAACGAACGCGGTTTCAGGGCGAAAATCGACTCGTGCAACGAACCATGCCCCACATAACTAACCGAGCACCTGCGCTCACATGTGTTAGTTTCTTTGTGGTTCGAACATGATTCGTTGCGCGAGTCGATTTTCGAACCGAAACTGTCCCACATAACGAATCGAACATGTGCGCTCACCAGTGCTCGTTTTGTTGTGGTCATATGCGCTCACACGTTCATAAATCAAGGGGTGATGAAAGCACAAATCTAACCTGATCTATAGTCAGAAGAAGATGAAAATATATAGTGCAAATAAAAATAGGCTTAAAGGGGAATGCAAACATTGGAACAATGGAAAAACACATTGGAGTATTGTTGTTTTTTTTTTTTAAGGAGTCTGTCACCAATATTTTTGTCTCAGGAACGAATTAAGCTCTTTTCCATAGATTACTATGTAAATAAGAGTCTCGCATAATGAACTTTTCGCATAACGAGCTTCGCCTATTAACAAATTAGGTTCGTTATGTGAGGCACCAGTGTATATCATTTACATGGCGATCCAAAAGTCAGGAAAAATTACTTTAAAACTAAATAATTCGCATACAACTACAGATAAAAAGATTCTGTTTGCACAGAAAGGACTGACATGAAGTCGGATTTTTGATTCAGGAAAAAAAGAAAAAAAATTAATGCTAGAATTGTTCAGTTTTTGACCAACAGATGGCATTTTTTGAGACAGTATTAAAAAAAAAAAAAAAAAAAGCAGCACTCGTTGCAAAGGTTATTTCGGAAACAGATAGTAATAGTTCCGTCTCACCAATAGTTAATCTGGCATCTTACTATCTGAAATTGTGCATAACTGATGACTGTAACCAGACAATGCCATCTCTTGATCAAAAACCGAACAATTCTAGCAATTCTAGCATTTCAATCGTAATAAAGTAAATAAGCTAGCAACTATTGACAAGATGATATGCTAACAAAAACAAAGGAAACCACTGTTCCACAAGAAAATAGTTTAATGGCATTAACAAACAATAGAAAAATAATAGAACAATAATAATACAAACACGTATGTATAAGGGTCGTACAAATGAAAACGAAAATTTTTTATTTTATCCAAAGTGTATACAAGGAATTTAAAAATACTCTCCAAATGCGTTAAGGCATTTATCTCACTGTGTAACAAGACGTGTAATTCCTTTATGGAAGAAGTCTTTCGTTTGCGTGTGGAGCCATCCAAAACCTCTTCCTTCGACTCATCGTCGGACTGAAACCTGCGGCTTTTCAGGTGTTTCTTGAGATCCCCAAACACGTGAAAGTCACATGGGGATAAGTCAGAGTTGTAAGGTGGAGATGAGGTCAACCGCTGCTTTCGAGTTGTGAGGACGCGCGTTGTCATGGAGAAGAAGCAGTCCTTCTGTAAGAAGTCCAGAACGCTTGCATTTGATGGCCGTGCGCAGTACCTTCAATGTTTCCCCATATCGTGCTGCGTTAACTGTGGTGGCTTTTCCAAGAAAGTCCAGTAAAATTGGGCCTTTGCGAACAAAAAAACCGGTCAACATCACCTTCCCCATGCTGTTTGCAGTCAAAAACGAATTACTGCTCTCTGTTCCTGTTTCGTTGACCCCATTTTGTTGTTTGGACGAAGCGATCACTCGCAGAGCTTCGAAGCACGAGCTATCGTTCTTTCTCATGTGATGCAACACTCGCAACATACTGTTCAATTTGCATGTGAGGTTTCGCAATTGTTGAAAACAAAAACTTATGATCCTACACGTCGTCTTTTTTCCCCCCACATAAATTTTCGTTTTCATTTGTACAACCCTTATACAAATACCCGACTCGGATCACAATTTTGTCATATCAATCAGGGACACGATTATGATTCGAGTCGGTTGGAAATACATGTATTATATTCCACCAAAGATCCTCATTTACTTAATTTGTTAGAATCCTTGGAGATTACGAATAAACAATCAACCAATCAACTCCTAAATTCAGACTCGGACCTATCCCAGTGTTTGATTGGTTAAAAGTTTCGAATTATTTCCTATCTTGACCTTGATTTGTTCTTATTGTTTTTTTTCCTTTATAAGGATATAAGCTTATTTTATTCGGTCCATATTTTATATGTTAGTATATACCGTATATAACGGGATTTCTCCCAAACCTTTCCAACTTCGGTTACCGTCTGTACACGCTGAAGAGGAGGGCTTGGCTCTCGAAACGTACATACGTGTTTGTATTATTATTGTTAAATTGTTTTGCTATTGTTTGTTAATGTTATTAAACAATTTTCTTGTGGAATAGTGGTTTCCTTTCTCTTTGTTAGCATATTCATTTCGATCGTTTGTGTGCAAACAGAATCTTTTTATGTGCATTCATGTGCGAATTATTGAGTTTTAAAGTTTTTCGTGACTTCGGATCATCATGTAAATATCCATAGGCTCATGTCATTTTTAATTCTCTATTATTATGAGTTATAGAACGCCTTTAAATAATGATTTGATATACAGTAGAAGCTTGATAAATCAATGGAAGAGAAATGCCAATTCGAATCGAATACGCTTGTAAAGCCATCCAGAACTGCTTATGAATGAAAACCAATCACAACCGCTTATGAAAATTTTTAATAGGGAAGATATAAACTGACATCAATTCAATTTATAGAGGTCCGGATTGACAAAATGTGATTTGTGGGCGAATTTATTTGCACAGACTCCGATTTATAGAGGCTAACGACCCTGCAAGTAAAAATCAATTATAACGGTCCTGTTACTTCAAATTACAGAAGTTTTAGCCCTGGAGCTGATGGGAATATACTGAATCGTCAAATTGGGGAGAAATTAGATTTATCAAATTCTACAGAATGATAAATATATAATTAATCACAACTCTTATTTCCCCATTTTTAAAATGGGTTTTAACACTATTTATGATATAATAACCTAAATGGTAGTACATAACAATTTGGAAGAAAATTTCTCTTAAGAGAAGAGGGAGGGGACAGTCACTTACTACAGCAATAATATTTGACATTAATATCAAACGCGGAAGCAATTTAAAACTCAATTGAGAACCATCCAGAGCAAATGGCTGTGTGATTTCCTTTTCTCTACCAGCTGTATCCTAAATAAATAAAAAAATAAAATAAATAAATACATTCTAATAGAGCAAATTGCTATAAGGATATAAAAATTTTAAATATATTCCTTGCTTAATAAAAACCTCTGTAAATACATTATTTCAAAACACGTATGAATCAAATATAATTAAAAATTACTAGTTTATGTACATCATTTTTTGTTATTCTGTAAACAAATGCAGTTATTATAAACAAAAGTATTAAGCACCCATGAGATTATTAGGGAGTATCAATGTCGATATTTTTAAACACATCGTATTAAAATTAATGATAACATTAAAAACATCAAAGGTGCACTAGATCACTGCACTAGGTGCACTATTTAGAAAATGTAAAACAGCTCTATCTTCTTTCATTTCTCATCATTTCTAGTCGAAAGACATATCATATGGCATACGTTGCCTTAGTTCTAAAGACCAAGTGACTTAACCCCCACAACTCCGACCCCATTGAAACAACTTGGCCGAAACTTCATCGTAATATAGATCTTGCCCAGAGGAATCTGCATACCGAATTTCGCTCCTTTACATACCTAAATACCATGTAGATTTTTGGTCCCCTTTAATTCCCACCCCCTTAACTCTGACATCAGTGCACCAATCAAAACTAAACTAAATAAAGAAGTGAAGTAGGACATACCTATGGTAAGCTACATTCCTAATATAGACCTTCTACGTCACAAAATGTAGAAAACATGAAGCGAACAGACTGACTGACATTGTGAAACCACTAACAAGGGAACCCCACATAGCCTAACCGCTTTAACAATGGAGTCCTTGTATGGCTATGTATGCCGAAATTTTTTCGTTTTCGCGGTTTATTTTGAAAGAAACACAATTTCGCACTCTCTTATTTTGCAAGCATCTAGACTAGCTTCAGATGAATAACATATTTCAATTTGGTGGAAATCTGTGACATACATGTTCGAGGGATTCCCTTGTAAGTTCTCCATTCTTCCGCTACTTGATAAACAAAAAGGAAATTTTTATATTCTTACTTTAACTCTGACATGAATCTTATGAATTCCAACGGAATATAACTGAGGAT
The DNA here is from genome assembly GCA_023313115.1 of Rhysida immarginata. Taxonomy (NCBI): domain Eukaryota; kingdom Metazoa; phylum Arthropoda; class Chilopoda; order Scolopendromorpha; family Scolopendridae; genus Rhysida; species Rhysida immarginata. Next base: position 785,612 of record JAHWFO010059233.1, read on the forward strand.
TCCAGGGCAAAATATAAAGTGGTCCAAGAGATTGAAAACCTTCTAGCCATTTGCCATCATCTATTTTGATTTCCACAGAATGAATTGGTGATGGAGAAAACACCAAAACTCTAAAAGAAAAATGATTAGCAAAAATATTAATTAGTCAAAATCATTTCAGATAAATTCAAATTCAACAAAACATTCCAATCAATGCATAGAGCAAAGATAACGAGTATTAATATATATATAAAAAAAAGCAAGCATCTACCTGATATGAGTAGAATGTGAAATTCTTTGTAATGGTTCCACTGTAGGAACAACATATAATGCATGTTTTGGATTTGTTATGAGGACTGCTGGCCATTCTCCATGACGTATATCAATAAACGAGAACAGTTCGTGATCAATTGCAGCAATTCTATACCTAAAAATAGAACAAGAATAAACGACTCAATAAAAATATATATATATATATTATATATATATATATTATATTAATAGTGTTAAAGGATAATTCTTTTTGCATTAAAGAAGTAAACATGCAAATGTTTTACGAACATCCTGCTATCTTTCCAGTCAGCTAATTCCAATTCTAAATTTCCACTTTGTTGAAAAGTATACATATTTGGTACTAAGCCTCCAAGTGTGTGAAAATGACCACATAAGTAAGCATGACTTCGTCTGCAATGAAAAAGTTTAATAAAATAAATAATTGAAAATTTAATGCTTCAAGAAAACATGACGTCCCATTTCTCTTAAGCTATTGGGGTGATTAAGTTCATTCAGTTTTTGTTTCAGTGCCAGTTTATAAATACAATGGTCGCCACTTAATATGGCTACCTCGGGACCATGTTTAAGCCTGCCTCGTGGCTCGCATGCATGCTAGATGGCAGGCCTGTGACTGCACTCTACAAGACGACGGCAATGCAGGAGACGAGTTTTGTGTGTTAGAATATGGGAAGTGTTCGTTGGTTACGAGCGCTCAGCAAGCATTTAAACGCAAATACGGAAAAACTGCACCTGGTCACCAGACCATTTTGCATTGGTTTCATCAGTTTTGTGATACTGGTTGTCTGTATAAAGAAAAAAAAAAAGCATGGGGCGACCGCATGTCTCAGAGGAAATTGTGGAGTGTGTGAGACAGAGCTTTGTGCATAGCCCACAAAAATCAACAACCGCTCATGCAAGCCGTGAATTGGGCATTCCGTAGAAAACAATGTGGAATGTTTTGTGGCGGAGCTTGCATTTCAAACTCTACAGTTCGCAAGTGTTACAACAACTGATGCCAGATAATTATGCCCACTGATTACAGTTTTGTACCTGAATGCCAAATGGGTGGATTTACAGTTTCGTGCACACTTTTTGCTAAGCTTTCATGATTTTCACCGAAAGTCACCCAAATGGGTGGATTTATACTTTCGTGCACACTTTTGGCAAATGTTCATGATTTTCACCGAAAGTCACCCAAGCTATGGAAGATGATGATGATGACTTTGCATGGACATTGATATTCAGCGAAAAGGCAACTTTCCATCTGTTGGGAAAGGTGAATCGTCACAATGTGAGAGTGTGGGGTACTGAATTGCCGCATGTCCGTGTGGAGCTGGTAAGGGATTCACCAAAAGTGAATGTCTTCTGTGCCATATCCAAGACAAAGCTGTATGGCCCCTTTTTCTTCATCGAGCAGATGGTGATAGGTTCTGTGTACCTGGATATGGAACAGTTGTGATTGTTGCCACAACCGACTGGTGACTCCTTGACTTTCATCTTTCAACAGGACGGGGCTCCACCTTACCGGAGCACAATTGTCTGCGCCTTTAACAACAGAGAACTGCCCCACCACTGGATAGGGCACGCTAGTCTGGGTAAGGTTGCTCTGTTGCCATGCCCCCCCCCCCCCCCAGATCGCCAGATCTCACGCCATGCGATTTCTTCCTGTGGGGTTATGTGAAGGATAAAGTTTATGTACCCCCAATGCCAACAATGCTGCAAGAACTACAGGAACGCATCCCTGCTGCTGTGATGGATATTGACAGAAACATGCTAGTAAACATATGGATGCAAATGGATTACCGTTTGGATGTATGCCGGGTCACCAAGGGTGCATATATTGAACATTTGTAGAATGTACCAGAACTTTATAAGTGTATATACTTGGATCACTCATCTTTTCATGGATCATTCATCTTTTCATGGATCACTCATCTTTGTACATCATATACTTGTAAATAAACAGCGCTTTGAAACCCGATGAATCATTTAGGCTAACCCTGTATATGCCATGTAAAATTATAAAGTGAATATCAATAATACCTCATAAGATTTCTTATCCCTGGGCTTGGTGATAATATTGAAGAAGTTGGATAATGACCAAACCAAATGGTTGCATTGCTGTGACTAGTTTCCCTCTGGAATTTTTGTAATAATTTCATTTCCTCCTATATCCAAGTAGAAAGAGGATTTGATTTATCAGATTCTTTTATCAGGTCATTGCATATCAAATGTCGGATTGCAGAGGTCATCTTTAATAGCCCTCTAGAAAGGACACCCTCACACGTGCTATTCGAAATAACCCCCATTGCAATCCAAACATTGTTGCCAACGATTTGGCAGCTTCTCGAGCCCTCTCCGATAGAATCCATGGTCACGGAACTCAATAAACTCCCGGAATGCGTTTTCAACATCTGCTTGGTTTAGAAATGTTTTGCTCCGGAGAAAATTGTCCAGGCTCTGGTAGTCGGTAGGGGAGAGGTCCAGAGAGTAAGTGGGGTGTGGAAGCACTTCGTAGCCCAGAGCCTGTAGCACCTGCACGGTCATTCGTGCAACGTGCGGACGTGCGTTGTCATGCAGCAGAAGGACGCATCAGCGATACACAAGTGCAGGTTGTTGCTGACACAGTTGTGTGCATACGATGCAGTTCACGACAGTAGGTCATGGCGGTGATCGTCTCCCCCTGCTGCAGGAAGATATAATGCACTACACCACGAATGTTCCACCAAACTGTAACCATGAGCTTCCTGGGGTGCAACGGGGGTTTAGGGAACTGTCGTGGGGGTTCATCAGCATCCAGTCACTGTCCTGATAGTTTCCTATTGTTGTATAGGAGCCACTTCTCGTCGCAGGTGACAATGCGATCAAGAATCCCCGCTTCTTCATGGCGCAAAAGCAATTCCATACTCCAACCGACGCTCTTTTTTTTTTTCCGTAAGTTCATGTGGGACCCATTTGTCCTGCTTTTTCACCTTGCCGATGGTCCTAAGGTGTCTACTGACAGTCGACACCGATACAGTATGATCAACTGAAAGGTCCCGAACAGTTTTTGACGGATCCTCTTCGACAGATTGCTTCAGATCAGTGTCATTCAACACGTTGGGCTGTCTGCCGCATGGCTCATTTCCCAGGTCCGTCACTCCTGCCCGGAATTTTCGGAACCAACGTTGGACAGTACGTTCGTTTATGGTGCCTACACCGAATACCTTATTGATGTTTCGAGAGGCGTTGGATGCCGTCTGATGAAGTCATGACTATCTTCGCTTGGGTTCTGCTATTAAATATCATCGCAGACATGCAAATTTCAGGTAGCTGGTTGCTAATAGGTTTATCTCTGATAATGTACCACTGTGTTATGGGTACTTGCTACTAAACGTGGAAACCGTGTTGAAGCACGGAATCCATCTCGAATCCGACATTTGACATGCAACGACCTGATATTTGCAATATAGGATATCAAAACTTACAAAACAACAAGAACAATTCTTTATGCAAAATAAACTTCCTTACATCATTTATAATGCCAATAAAATTAAATGGCCGTCTTGGTCCTGGCTCTAAACAGGCGTCAACACCAACAAAGCTGTATGTGTCATTTTCTTTTTGAATGTTGTAAATATATGATCTAGCATGGGATTTTCCTTGGACTGAATAATGCCTTTAAAAAGTAACACAATTTATATTCTCAAAACTTTTTAAAATATAAAAAGCTTTAATTTCATATATGCAGAAAGTAGGAGTTTCAACACAAATGCATTAAAAATGAGTCTCAACTGACCCTTAAAAAAAAGTCATTCAAATTACCTGTAATAATTAGTAGGACTTTTAATGGATGGAACATTGAAATTATCTACGAAAAAAATGCATTTACAGAGGGATGATAAGTCAATGACATACAACATCTTATTTAGCAACAGCAATGAAATTTGCAGATATGGTTAGCTATAAGAGATACCGTATTTTCACGAATAAACTCCGCACACTTCCATACCCATATTATATAAAATTATAAAAAATAAATAAATATATAAATAAAGAAAAATAAAATGACATAAAAATTTTTGAACCCCACATGTCTGTACACCCAACAGGGGTATCCAATATACAGGACTCGGAGAAAGTTCGAAATAATGATTTAAATCAGAAGATTAATAAATATAATAAATTTACATTTATTATAAGCTGTTTTCCTACTCTTACATACTTGCCAACTTGTACCAGAAACAATTTATGTTATGTTCAAGCAGAAAGCGGGTCGTGTGACCAGTCGATCTAGGGTGCAATTTCCTCATTATACTCTTTCTCATTTCAACCCACTGTCTACCGTAAATTCTCTACTACAGTATAATGCGAATAATTTTGGCCTAAAAAAGCACCTAAATTTGCTGGATTGTATTATACAAAAGGATTAATATCAGCCCTGCAACGACGACTACGACCGGAGGAGGGTTTGTCCGGAGGGGATTTTGTCCTGATGAAATTACCGTGTAATATACAGGGTGATTATAATTAAAGTTACGATTTCAAAAACCGCTAATTTGAAAACTACTCGTCAGAATGACCTGATATTTTAGCAGAACAATCGTGAGGCAATGGAATTTTGTTTGGCGAAGGAAAAAATAATAGTTCCAAAATTTGCCGATAGATGGCGCTGTCAGGGTAATGTCAGAGGAAAACCAAAAATGGATTCGTGAAACACAGGAATGTTGTTAGCCATACGGAACAATAGAGTTCAGGGGTTTACGAAAAATTTATTAGCGAAAAGACAAGAATACGTGTTTACAGCGACAACAGTGATAATGCCAAAAAAAACGGCTTCATGGAACAAACATTTTACTGATGATTAAGGCAGAAGTTGTTCGATATGCCCTCTGCCTTGTTCCGCTACTAATTGGAAGCACAAAAGGCATGCTCCACAGCAGATCGGAGGGTATCTGTACTAATTTGCATATCTCCAGACAATGTGAACCCTGCCAGCACCATCTATCAGTATTGACGACTGCGAATTTGATAACAGTGACAGATATACAAGGGTCGTTAGCAGAATTAAATGCTACTGCAACTTCTGCGATATACAGCCCTATGCATTAAACCGTGAAACTGAATCTTCTGCTTGCCGTGTCGGCGTGTGCAATTAGGGCGTGTGCCCTACACAGCAGATAAGCCTACTCATTCCTTCGGCATTTAGCACATTCTGCTTTCTCTTGAACATAACATAAATAAAGTAAATTTTTTAAGTAAATGTATGGATTTCATTCTCTATAGGTTGGCAGGTATATAAGAGTAAGAAAACAGCTTATAAAAAGTGTAAATTTATTAAATTTATTCATCTTCTGATTTAAATCATTATTTAGAACTTTCTCTGAGTCCTGTATATTGGATGCCCCAGTTGGGTATACAGTGATGCGGGGTTCAAATTCATATTCCATTGCGATACCCAACTGACAACTAACCGATGGCATCCCAATGTGTGACGTCACGAATTCGAAACCCCTTCGCACTTCTCGGCAACTTGTGACATAACAGTTGCCGAAACATGGTGCCATTGTCGATCGCAGGGGGAGGCAATAATGAAAGTTTTTAATATATTTTATCAATTTTGAGTTCGAATTGAAAATTTTTTATACATGCTACGTTGTTATTGAGACTTTCATCTTTCATTTTAAACAAAGTTGTTTTCGGTGTGGAGGGTACCTTTAATCACGCATGTCATTCATAAAATAAAAAAGTGTATACCCTGCATGCCCCTTCCCCAGGATGTAAAAATGAAGTTTATAACACGTAGGGCATATTCACGAAAATACGGTATATGCAATCTTGAAAAAGTGTAAAAATCAAAAACAGTTATCACTGAAATCAGTGTAAAATTATTTATTAAATTAGAAAGCACAAAACAGAGAAATGTACACACTTTTTTCAGGCTTTCACACAGTCCAAATGCTGACTGGAGGCAATTAGTAGGGGTTAGAAAGGACAAACATCAATATTCATACCACTGCGGAATTGAAACCACAACCCGATGATCATGAGAACCAGAGGACCTGCATCCTAAATCTCTCAACCACCAAGTTCAGTATCACAACTGCATAAATTACTAAATGTTTAATACTGCATACAAAGGATACAGAAACATTCAACTACAGTGGGGGAACGCGAATCTGGAATGCTCGGGACCAGAAGCCTCCCGGATTCGTGGTCTTTTTCCTTGGAAGAAGTTAAATAACACGTGTGTAATTAAATCGTTTCTGACGACTGTTATTTAAAATTCATTTTAAAATTATACAATTAAAGTCATTATTGTAATATAATCTTATTTATTAATGTAATTATATTACGATTTTGTCCCGATCATCTTTAATTTTTTTTTTAAACCAACTCCAATTCCGAGTTCTTCACGTTTAGTTAGCCACTGTCAAAATTAATTTTCCTTCCAATGTTTCTTAGAATTATCACATAAATTCATTTATAACAGTGTATTATTTTTAGTTCAGCAGAAGAGTGTTAGAAATTGCAGGAAAATTCAATTAGGATCTGTGTTAAATCAACGTTTCAAAAGTGCAGCAAATTCATCGGCGAATTAGGCCTACTGGAATGTACACATTGTCGGCGATCAGGCCTAACAGTCTATTCTGAAAATGCACTAAATCGTCAAAAATAATCAAAACTGTGCATTATGAATATAATTCAGGCTAATTAAAACTAAATTATATTCAGAACATATGAAAATAAGCAACTTCCACGATTTTTATCTTAAACATTATTCACCCGTCGACGTTTCAGCAATCGACGTTTAATTTTTTTATTTTTTTTTTATTTTTATTTTTGTTCAATGTTTAGCATTATTTTGTGTGCGTGACATGGGTGACATGGAGAATTATGGTGCCCGTCACGAAAGAAAAAGGAAACTGGCGCATGTGTAAATGAATAAAACTCGTTCAACCAATCAGAAACTGACTGGAAAGGAGGTATTACCTATACCTGGCTTCAGTAGTAAATATTGCCTTGATTCCTGTCCGTTTCTGATTGGTTGAACGAGTTTTATTCATTTATACATGCGCCAGTTTCCTTTTTTCTTTCGTGACGGGCACTATAATTGTATCAACGAATGTTGTTTTATTTCTTAATATAACTTTTTCCCCCGCGGTGGCTGATCAAGTGGCGCTATTGCTTCTTGCGAGGCTTCTGGTTTCACCAAATTGCGATGATTTCATAGACAGGCATTAAAGATAGGCAGTTAGCATCAAACGTTTAGTAATTGTATAAAAAATATTATGCTTTAAAAGTGAAAAAAACTTAAGATAAACCATGTTTGAGATCGAAATGAGTGTTTGCCCGCCCCCCCCAAACCCCCCGGTATTCAAACTCAATTCCAGATTCGCGGTCCCCCACTGTAATAAGAAAAAAGGTTTTGATAGATAAATTCTCAATTTGTGATAAAAAATCAATTCCCCGTATCATTTATGCCACGAATTTATGTTATCTTCATAACTTGCATCAAATAATTCAGTAACAAATGAGGCATGCAAATTATGAAGGCAACTATCTCCACATTCAAACCCAAAATGGTCATTATAGAATGGATAATAATAAATAATGGATCCTCTACAATATTTTCTAAGTGATTCTAAACAATAGGAAATGATCTGGAAACTGGAAACATGCGGTGAACCCACAATACTGGGGTCTCTTATACGTGACCAGACAGTACTTACTCCATTATTAAATATAAGCAGGGGTCGCGCTGCTGATCACCACTTTTGCCAATGGCCCCAAAAAAATCGTACTGGCAATTTTTATTTGGAAGTGGTGAAAGTTGGCAACCAAATAATAATAAAAATAACAATAATACGAGGGTAAGTCAAATGAAAACCACAAAATTGTAATTAAAATTCCAAATTTTGCCCCAAGTGTTGTAAGTCTGCAGGTTCGTTAAAAATGAGTTGTAGAAATATCCTGTAGATAGCAGGAAAATAAAGACAAGCAAACAATGTCACCGTAGCAGTTTAAAGATGGCATTCAAGCATGCACCAAAGAAGAATAGTGAAGGTGTGAAACTTATTGAAATTCATAGAAGAATGAAGCTTCAGTATGGTAATGCATGTTTGTCACAGTAGCAAGTTCAAAATTGGTGTACGAACTGTAACAGCAGTATCAGACGCCCCTCACCTGGGTGTTGGAAATTGCCGAGTAACGATTGATGAAACTGTTTGAGCCACTCAAGGAGGTAATGGGTGGAAAGAAATTTCATTCAGATGAAGAAGTGGCAGTGGAGACAACCAAAAGAATTTTTTTCCACGAGGAATCTATGCACTTTGTAAATGCTGGAAAACATGTATTGAACGTAACGGAAATTATGCAGAAAAATAATACGGTTGTTATTATACGACTGGCTCAATAATTAAATTATAAAAAAGTTTTGCGGTTTTCATTGGACTCACCCTCATAATAATAAAATAATCAAAATCATATATTCACCATAATAATTCTTAATCGCCATTCACAGCTTGGGCTATTCTTGAATTACTCCAAGGGAGCTTACAATTATTCAAGGGAGCTTAAAGGTAATAGGATGTACTTTGAAAGTCACCATACGGGCAATTTTATAAACCGTTGATGTCATATAACAACTTTTTTCTTATTTATCAAATATCAGTTCGGCATGACAGTTAGGTTATGTCATTATCCGACGTCTCACGATTGGCACGTGCCTCAGTGTTACCAACTTAGTGGATATTCCACTAAATTTAGTGAATTTAAGCTAAAAAGTATACAAAAATCCATTAAATTTAGCGGATTTAATTTTCTTAAGGCCGGTTCTACCAACCTTGGATAAATCCTCAGGTAGCTATCGAAAGGTTTAAACTTAAACCCGGTATACCGCTTCAGTTGCATTCTACCGACATTTTTTATTCCTTGGATAAAATTATCTAAGGTATAGAGCACAAGCAATGTAAGGCGCACTGTGATTGGTCAAGTTTGATATTTAGTGCTTCCAGCTATCGTGAAAAAACAAAAGTATTCATTCCAGTCAGTGTTGATGTTAAAATGCGGCGCAGCAGAAAAAACAAACGCGAAAAACAAATTCGGCAGGAGAACTCATTTCGTTTCTCCTTTTGGGGGCTATGTTGTCCATCATTGAAAATGAAATACAGACAGGTAATCTAGATCTAATTTGCTTTTCGCTTGCACCCTAAAACTTATTCCTACCATCGTACTTTAAAATGGTAATTATTTAACACGAAATATAAGGGTCGTACAAATGAAAACAAAAACGATTTATTTTATCCAAAGTGTATACAACGAATTTAAAAATACTCTCCATGTGCGTTAAGGCATTTATCCCACTGTGTAACAAGGCGTGCAATTCATTTATGGAAGAAGTCTTTCAGTTGCATGTGGAACCATTCCAAAACCTCTTCCTTCAATTCATCGTCTGACTGAAACCTGCGGCCTTTCAGACGTTTCTTGAGATCCCCAAACACGTGAAAGTCACATGGGGATAAGTCAGGGCTGTAAGGTGGATGCTGCATTGCTTCCCAGTTGAACTTTTTGATGAGGTCTACCGTTGCTTTCGAGGTGTAAGGACACGTGTTGTCATGGAGAAGAAGCACTCCTTCCCTAAGAAGTCCAGGACGCTTGCATTTGATGGCCGTGCGCAGTGCCTTCAATGTTTCCCCATATCGTGCTGTGTTAACTGTGGTGCCTTTTTCAAGAAAGTCCAGTAAAATCGGGCCTTTGCGATAAAAAAAAAAACCAGTCAACATCACCTTACCCGTGTTGTTTGCGATTGCTTTTGATTTTTTCGAGGGTTTCGTTGTTTGGACGAAGCGATCACTCGCAGAGCTTCGAAACACGAGCTATCGTTCTTTCTCACATGATGCAACACTTGCAACCTATTGTTCAATTTGCACGTGGGGTTTCGCAATTGTTGAAAACAAAAACTTACGATCCTACACGTAGTCTTCCCCCCCCCCCCCCCCCCACACACACAAATTTTCATTTTCATTTGTACGATCCTTATACTATGGTCTTGAAGGCATTTTCAAATCGAAGCGGACCGGAAGTACCATCAGGATTATCTTTGGTTTATTCTGGTGTTTATCTGAGGATTTATCCTATCCGAGGATGGTAGAACACAGTTCTGACTTATCTGAGCTTTATTCCAATACTTATTTTATCTGAGGATTTATCCGAGGTTGGTAGAACCGGCCCTAAGTATAACTGAATTCAGCTGGCATTTTTCTCAGTTTTAGCGAGGGAAATTTTTTTCTGTTGGCAAAACTGTAGCTAAAAATATACAAAAGTGACTAAAAATATAAAAGTGGCTAAACAGTGGATCCATCCCTGATAAGTCTTTTTCATTAGCTATTTTAAATTGTTTTTAAATCTCTTTATTATGAAGCAAAGACCAATTTTACTTATTTTATATGTTATGAATAAATAATTGATCACAAATCTCTATTTTTAAAATACGACTATGACATCAAAAATGGTTAAATTGATTGAGTCAGATTATTTCATTAATATTAAATAACACTTACCATGATTTCCCCTTATATCTAACCAAATAGTAGATGAATTCAGTATCCCTGAGTTTGAAATCAACTGATCATATGTCTTCCATTCTTCAATGTACTGTCTGGAACCATGATGATCTCCTGTCTTAGCATCTGTTAGATCACCTGCATTTAAAAATACATAAATTAAATTTATTAAATCAAAATCCTCACTGAATACATAATTTTACAGAAATCCAAGTTATTATCACCTCAGGCTTCTATGGTAATGTTAAATAAGAAAGTATTACATGAAATCATGGTTTCATATTCTGCAAAAGCAGATTTTAAAAAAAAAGTGTCCAAACACCGACCATGTTATACAGTTGATTTATGATAGGACTCTAATGCAAACTAATAAAGTGAAAAATAATGTGTAATGTGACAGCACCAGGGAAACATGCAAACAGATCAACAGTGGTACCGAGACCCGTCGTTGCCCCCCAACAGGCTAAGAAGCCCAAAAAGGGTTAATGAAACATCAAAAGATAAAAGAAAACAAAGAAAGCAAAAAAAGCCCAATTAAGACCAAACAACAAAAGAAAAATAAAATAAAAATCACTCGTACGAAAAAAAAAAAAAAAAAAAGTAAAATTAATTAAATAAATATAAATATCAATAAATATATCTGAGCCTGGTTCCTTGCAGTATTTATCTAACATATTAATTAATTTAAAAGTGGGATTATGTTTAGCTAAATGAGAATACCATTTTTCAGTTCTAAAAGGGTTACTCTAAAAGATCTAGGAACATTAATATAACTCCAATTAAGTATCATTGGTGCAAAAATCTGACCATTCAATATTTTTTTTAAAGTATTCACTAAATAAAGATATAAAATCCGAGAGAGATTAAAACAATTCTCCGAACTAAAATTAGCATTTTTATTATCGTCAAACTTATTTAACAAAAATTTATAAAATCTAGCCACTTTATGTTGCAACACACTAAAATCATGGGATATTCCCGAATACCAGATAAGCGCACAGTACGTTATTTTAGGGACTACAGTTGTTTTGTACAAATTAATAAGTCTTCACGTTTTTAAAAAACTTATTGCACCTTTTAAGTATCCCTATTCTAATACAGGTCTGAGTAATTAAAAAATATGACACGTATTTGGTAAATGATAAATTATATTGAAATATAATTCCCAGGTCATTAACCTCATATTTTCTTTCTAAAGGGTGATCCACCTAGGTTATAATTATTCACAAAATATATAGCTTTCCTTGTATATATATAACATAAAAAGATTTTTTGGGGTTAAGATCTAGGCCATTTTGGGACACCCAATCTGAAATACAGTTCAGAGCGTGTTGAAGTTCATCCACATCTGACCAGCTTGTGACTGATAAAAAAAAGTTTAATGTCGTCAGCAGATAACAAAACAGAAACCTTAGTAAAAGACTTAAGTGGAAGCAAATCGGTGATGAATAAATTAAAAAGAACCGGGCCAAGTGGAGATCTTTAAGGAACCCCACTTAGTATTTTCCCCGATTTTTCTAAACCTGCCATGTTATCAATAAAAAATGATCTGTTCAAAAGAAGAGAAGAAAACCATTTCAACATATTTTTTGCGCATCCCATTACATCAATTTTCTGAAGTAGTAGCCAAATGTTTACTCTATCAAATGCCTTACTAAAGGCTAGGTAGATTGCATCAATCTATTTCCTGCGATCCAAGTTGAACGAAATAAGCTGCATCAAGACCGAAAAATTCGTCTGTGTTGACCTACCACGCCCATGCTGCTCATACGGCAAATAAGGATCAATAAAATTAGCTAAGTGTTTCGCTATAATAGATTCCAACACTTTAGCAGGAAAAGTGATCATGGTAATAGGCCTATAGTCTGTTAGACCAGATGGAAATCTTACCTTAGGTATAGGCTTCACTCTGACTTGCTTCCAAGCAGACGGATAGCATACATCCCTAAGCGATTTATTGTACAACGCACACAGAGGAACCTCGAAACACCCCTTATAAATGTAATCGGGTATATTAAATCGTTCAATAACTCTAGAGGTGGTAATGCTGTCAGTAATAACATTTATTTCAGCCTCATTAATAACAGGCAAGTCAAATTTCTTGTCAATTGATTTCCAACGATTTTCCACTCTTTCAAGGTTTAAAGAAAAAGAATTATTATTATTCATATTGGATTCAAAAGTTTTTTTAATTGTTCTAATTCAAACTGATCTAAGCTTTGGGCAGAATATAGATTTTTCTTTAAAAGTTTTTTTGGTTACTTGCCAGAAAAGTCGGGGATTCTTACCAACCGACTGTTCTATTGCCGAATAATACTCGTTAAAAGTCCTTTTTACAGACTGTTTAAATAATTTCCTTAGCTGCCTAAAATATTCGTAATAAATGCATATTCCCTGTTTTCTTAAATTGAGAGTGCCAGAAATTCTTCCCTCTGAGTAACTCAATGACCTCCCTTGAAAACCAGATTGGATAACGCTTCGTTTTCATAAACTGTTTACTGTTATGTAAGGTAGACTTAGGGACAAAATAATCAATACCCGTCGCTATAATTTTTACAATAGCAAACCACATATCATCAACAGAGAAAAGATTATTAACAAAGTCCCAGTCAACGTTTTTCAAATACCTATATAATGATCTAACGAGTCTAACAAACCTAACAGAGAAAACACAGTCTTTAAATTATTGATGACTGTATGTCATATGGCATGTAATAAATCCTCATAGAACCCTTTTTAATTTTTAATTTGAAATGCTATGGTGCAGTATGGACCCATTCAAACGCAGTCCACTGCAACACAAAATCGTCTCCAATTCAGTTTTAGCATTGGTCTGGAATTCTACTTCGAGGTTTGAAAATGGCATCTTTTCGCAATTTTTCACCATTTATTTTACTCTCTGTTCTATTGTTTATTTATGGTCCAGTTTTAAGACCAGTCTGGATATAAAATCCATCTCTCCTGTTTCCGATGTGGCTCTTGTAAGTTGACTCTACTGTACATAGAAATAGCTTTCATGGGGACTGGAACAAGGGGGTGGGGGGGTGGGCAGACTCAAAGGTATTGTAATAACAGAGTTCAGCTATATTTTTAATAGAACAAAAAATTTTTATGAACATTGCAAAATCATTACCAATGTGTTTTATAAACATATTCTAGAAATAATCTAAAAAGCTGGTAGGGAAGCTATAGCTATCCTGTATCAAAATACAAAAGCCGTAGCGATCCTGTTGTATAAGAAAATAGGAAGGAATCCTGAATAAATCTTAAAATCAATTACATGTATTAAAAATTAAAATTTCTTTGTTTAATTAATAGCTTACCTGATGCCAGGACAAGATTTGGTTTGATAGCTTTAACAGTGACACTGCAGAATTCTTGAAGATGTTTTACTCTATTTGGATCATTAAATTGGCTTATATGCAAGTCTGATATCTAAGTATGGAAGAGAAAAAAAATACTTAACAGCAAATTAATTAAGGGAACTTTTTCATTTACAAGATTTTTTTCTTAGTGAATCCTATATAAATTCACAATAATATTAATAAAGTACATAAAATGCAAGATTTCACCTATCTTGACAACTACGGGTTAAACTGAAATATGAATTTGTAGATTTTGATGCGCTGAATTCATTGGTGTTGGTCATTCTATTTGAACAACAAAATGGGAATGAGCATTCAAATGCTTCATAGGAATTATACGATACAGGACGTTGAGACAGTGTCCCTTTTTTTTTTAGCAATTGCAATGCTAAACCAACAATACTATAAAGTGAAAAAAATCCGCAGGGAGAAAGCAGAAATACTGTATTTTCGCAAATACATGTATAATCCGCACCCTTGTATACTCTGCGGGGTAGCCAATATACACAAATCAAAAAACTTCTCGATATTATTTAAAGCAGAAATTGATAAATATAATTGCTTCAATTATTTAAATTGTTGCCATTGTATTTCACAGAAATGTTAGAGAATGTGTAGTTCTGAATGTCATTCATGTAAAAAAAAAAAAAAAAAAAAAAAAAAATTTGTACCCTTGTATCAGGTCGTTGGATTTCAAATGTCGGATTGCAGAGGTCATCTTTAATGGACATTTTTTCGTACAATACTTAGTTTCCTAGATATTCAGTTGTCTCAAGATAAATGCCTCACCCTGTATATTATTATTCTGTTAAATGTGCAGCAAACTTAATTTTCTACTACTGATTATTTCATGAAAAACATGAGTTAATTCGTGTATTCACCATTATATTGCTAAGCGTGCTTTGCCAACTTATCGCTTACTTCCTCATATAGTTTTCATGTTATTATACAGCATTTCTTCTAAAATAACAATAATATACATTGATATATTCATAATAAAGAAAAACGTTCCTAATAAAGGCTCAAAATCGGATTTCAATTAAAACAGTTTGAGGTCACTCATTATGATCTATCTATCCCTTTTGCTAAGAAACAATAAATGGCATCGTCCAACATGATTAAAACTCTACTTCTTGCCTGGAGTGATTAATCTCACTGGTTTAATGCATTGCAAGGAAGCCGAACATCACTCACCTAAGTAAAACACTTTTGGAATGAACTCGAGATATATAAATCCAAGCACAAGCTATTGAAAGCTTGTTCATAATCCGAGTATACCTTACTAAATGGTTTGAATCTTACAGGGGCCATAATAATATATTCCTGTAATTGGTGCAGAAAGTGATGTATTTCAGTAAATTTTGATAAGTCATACTCAAAGCTTTTTTCAGCCCGCAACAACTTCAACTTTTTCACTAATACGCTATAACTCCAACATCTCATCAGAAAAATCTAAAGATAAGCCTAGAAAGACTCAAAAAAGAAGTTTACCACTTGGAATTGATTAATTTTTGCAAACAAGAAAGGAGCCTCATTCAATTTTTATTTGTGCCCTCAAGTACAATGATTAATGGGTGGTTCACTACAGGAAGATGACATTATTTTTAAAACAAACTTTTTTTTGAACATGCATCCTTGCCTCTTTTATATCAAGAAGGAATTTATAAACTGAAGAATATGCCTCAATAATTTACTAAATAAGCTATAGAAAAGGAAAGGAAAAATTTCCCAACTGGACTCTAACTAGGGACCACGATTATCACTGTTGCTGCTCTAACCAAATAAGCTACTGCAGACACAGAAAATGCCACTACTAAGTCTTTATGTACTTCTAAGAAGTCACTTCATAGTCTAAATGGCAGAGCAGGTTCCTAAGTCGAAAGTCAGGAATACTTCCTACCAAGAAAGCCATCAAAAATGATGTGTGTGTTTTAAGCAAGTACCATTTTGATATTAAAAAAAACAAGGATAATTTTTTTTAACACCTTAAATTTTATATGAAAGCCTGGAAAAAACAATTTCCACCTACATTAAGGCACTTATTGTATCATATGACCAGCTTCTGAATTCTATCGTCATAGAAATCAGCCACCTGATTTGCTAACCACTCCAGTGTTACTTCGAGGCAAGAAATCCACATACAAAATATCCTGCTTATTCTAGAATACAGTGTACATGATTTTTCGAGCTAAAATTGTTTGCTTGAACTTTACTTTCTTGGGTGGTCTTGAATGCATCCATTCCATGGACTGTTGTTTTGATTCTGGTGTAAAGTGAGCTACCCATGTTTCATGATCAGTGACAATTTGGCTTAAAAACTTATCCCCTTAGACATGTGCTGAAGTGAATAGCAAATCAGGTGGCAGTTTCTATGAGGATGAAATTCAGAAGCTGGCTGTACGATACGATAAGTGCCTTAATATAGGTGAAAATTATGTTGAAAAGTAGATTAAGATCCAGGCTTTCACATAAAAATTAAGACTTTAAAAAAAATTGTCCTTGTCTTTTTTAATATCAAAACGGTATTTGCTTAAAACACACGCATCATATTTTATGGTTTTCAGGGTAGGAAGGATTCCTGATTTTTGACTTAGGAACCTGCTCTGCCATTTAGGGGTCGGTGGACGATATGAGACTACGAACACTTTATCAGTCGGATATAGTCCTATGTGGATCGGGAGTCCACACTGAGCTTGGTATAAACTTGGTTGGAGACTTGGACTACCTGGTTATACATAAATTGTCTCTTTTCTTTTTTTTTTTTTTTTTTTTTTTAAATATCAAAACTGTACTTAAAAATACGCCTCGTACTTAGATGAAATATAAATTTCTTCAGTTTATTAATTTCTTCTTGAAATATAAAAATAAAGAAAATATTTTTTTCCCAATGTTATCTTCTAAACATATATCCACCTTTAATATAAATTATTATTTTTAATTTCTACTCAGAGCTTGTGCCTCATTTGTGCTCTGCTAAACCAAATCAGCAGGATTACATGAATAATTAGTCTTTGTTTTAATGCAATTTACAGAATTTGCACTTTCTCTTAATCCAATTGAAGATCCTCTACTAGCAAAAAGTTTGTGGTACACTACAGATGCAATGATGATTACCATTTTCCTTTTTTTTTTTTTTTTTTTTTTTTTTTATTCAAAAAGTACTTCTTAACACATTGTTTGTTTTTTTTAGATGTAATACAAGCAGTTTTTTTTAAGTAAGTACCGTTTTGATATGGGGAAAGAAAAAAAAACCAAGGACAATTTTTTTAAACACCTTAATTTTTATACAAAAGCCTGGACCTTAATCTACATTTCAACATAATTTTCACCTACCGTTGAACCTTGAATAGAGGCCCAGGCGTCTATTTGTCTTAGTGGTCCTGACCCCCACCCTCTTCCCCTGTGGCTATTAATCGAGACTCTGTGTTTATTTAAGACCCGGCATTAAGGGTTATTCCCAAGAAATGGGAATAAAAATTGCCGGAATTTATACGAATAACCGAAAAACAATCAGACCTGGTGTTTATTTGAGACCCGGCACTTATTGTATTGTAGGACCAGCTTCAGAATTCCATTCTCTCAGAAATCCGCTCCTTATTTACTAACAACTCCAGCACAGAGTTCCACGAAACCAATTGTTTAGCCAGTGCTTCGATTTTCTTCGAGAGGTACCATGTCAAAGGGGGTCGGTTTTTAAGCCAAACTGCCACTGGTGACGAAACATGAGTTGCTCATGTTACACCGGAATCATAACAGTCCATGGAATGAAGGCATTCAACAACAACCAAGAAAGTGAAGTTCAATCAAATAATTTCAGCACAGTGTTTTGGAAAACCATAGGATATATTTTGCTTATGGATTTTTTTGATTTGTGATAACAGTTGGAATGGTTAGCAAATCAGACAACCAATTCCTATGAGGATTGAATTCAGAAGCTGGTCATATTCAAGGATGAATGCCTTAATAGAGAGGTTCAGCAAAGCTTTAATGTAAACGTGAACGCGAAAATGAATGACATCTACAAGTTCACGTCCACACAGGCGTTCGCCTTGAAAATCTGCTTCAGCAAAACGTTACGAATCCAAATGGCGTCACATATGTATAACATTATATGTTCTTATTACGCATGCACAGGACACAAATATCCACATCCGGTTCTTGCCTTGTACAACTATACATTTTTGATACAATTATTCAATTATCACATCGTAGATGTAAGTCTAAAGAATTCGTGTGCAAAATAACATAGCATTTTATTTGTTTGTTTAGTAAATAAAACATAGGGAATGGCAAACGTGAACTACCTGACTAGGCGTTGAATTCGCCATGATTTAACATGGAGACGTGAAGCAATGACGTCTATTTTTACCTTATGTCAACGTGAGGCAGCGTCAAAGCCTCGACCTAGATTTGCGTCATTCCTGTGCTCTACATCATTGCCATGACATACGTTTGCTCTGCTGAACCTCTCTAATATAGGTGGAAATTATGTTGAAAAGTAGATTAAAGGGCAAATGATACCAAATCAGAAGTTGATTTCATATAGTTTTGAATACTTTCCTGATACTAAATATCAATTTTATTATTTTTTTACTTTCATTTTTAACAAAGAAATCATAATTTAAAGGCCACTTCCGGTAATATAAATTCATTTTGAATTTTGTCAAAAAACTCCCGCAACAGCGTTGCTTATGATGTCACCTTTGCTTTCCGAGGCCGACGAGATTTACAGGCTGTGGCACGATTCACAAGCCATAGCAACACCACCTAGACAGAAGGCCTGTGCACAGAAACGTCATACATTGTTACATCACACAGGACTGCTATTGTTAACCGTATTTCTACCAATAATAAGCCTGTTTTGGTACATCTTTGGCTGTTTGACGATGATGTAACAATGTATACAGTTTCTGTGCGCAGGCCTTCTGTCTAGGTGGTGTTGCATAGGCCCGACGAGGTTTACAGAGCCTATTAATCTTGTCGGCCTCGGTTTGGCAACAATGACATCACATGCAGCTAACAGCTAACGTTTTTGAATGGAGGGGCCCCCATTTCGCTTATTTGTTGCCTTTTTCTTAAAAAATTTGTATAAAAAAGTTTTTTTCTTTTTTTTATGTTACATTCTTTCTGATTATTTATTATTTCGATAGAGATATTTTTGATGTCATTTGCCCTTTAAAGTCCAGGCTTTCATATAAAAATTAAGATAGGATAATTTTTTTTTATATAAGAGTAGGAGTTGTAATAATGATAATTAATTAAAAAATATAAACTCCAATTTAATTAGAATAAATAAATAAAAAAATAAATAATAAAAACACTTGAATAAGCTCCTCCTTTTCCTCTGTGTTTTTGTCTACATAAGGTCCACAAGACCTTTGTTTCATCAGTGTTTCGTCCACATCAACTTTGTATTATTTCTCCACATCGGGTGACCTTTATTCAAGTGTTTTTATTATTTATTCTAATTAAATTGGAGTTCATATTTTTTATTTAATTATTTGTATTTTTTAAATTTCAAAATGGTACTTAAAAAACACACCTCATATTATTGCAAATGCTATAGTATGAATAGGAAGTAATTATAACTTTTATAAGCACTCTGAAAACAAGGAAAATTGTGGGGCTTGCTTTAATTCTCTATTGTTGTGATGTAGAACAGAACCTGCAATGTCTCTTAAGCATGATGGAAGGTTATAATTAGATTGTTCATTAAAATTGCTAAATTATTTTTTAAGGGGAGCTTAGGAAAATAAATTGTTACGTAATTACAAATCTGATGATCAAATGATGTCATGACAACTGTACAGTCTTGGTCTTATGGCAATCAAGTTGAGAGACGATTAAATTTCATGTCTTTTTTCCCTATGTATTTTGTGATTCATCGTCATAATTTCATTCCAATTAGATTAAAAACACGTGTTTTTTTCTATTTTCAAAAATCAATTGACACATTAATATAGCTCTTGGCAGCTTTCTATGCTGTTTGCAAAATATTGTTGCCAAAAATTTTTATTGGATGGCTGACAATCTCGGAATTTTAGGCAAACTGAAAAATAAAAAAAAATCTCTCAACATAACTATCATGTTTTGAATGTTATAAAAAGATGACAGCTTGAAAAGGTGTAAAGGTCAGAGTTCAAGAACTCCGTGAGTGAAATAAAACAGAGTCCGTGACTCAATTTTGTTTTAAATAATGTTGATGAATTTAGTTTTTACATGTTATAAGGGATTTATTTGAACGAATTACGTATTTTTTTGTAAATTGGATGTGGAAAGTCAATTGAGAGAGCTGTTTGCAGTGAAACCACCCACAACCAAAACACGAAATCAGAGTCGCTTTCAAAGACAAAATTAAGCATCTTTTACTCAATTAAAGATGTAAGCTGTAGTTCATGCACATTTATTTATTTATTTATTTATTTTTTAATTTGCTTTTTTTTTTCTTAACATTTTGCGGTGGAGTTTTTTGAGAAACGAATTCGGGACCGACAATTCATGAAAACAATTTGCGCTTTTTCGCTTCCGAGCGAATTGCTTTGATTCGATTGTAATATGTTTTTAGGAATAATAAGCATTGATTTACTCAATTAATACTAGATATTTTACTTTTTTAAATTATTTTACGGACACAAGCAAAAAAAACTTGTGCTCTATGCATCTACTTCATGAATACCTGTAAAAACCAGACTATGTGACGTAAGGTATCATCGGGATAAGGTCCCTCGGTCGATATAACTTTTCCATCTTCTTCGATGAGCGTTAAGTTGTCATAACTTACAGTGATGAGTTCAACAATCCGATAAACAAAGGCGGACAGGAATGTGAATAAAATTATAATCACAATGTTTACTTTTGTTAATCTCATGATATCATCCTTTCACTTCCCATTCTCATGTCTTCAGTGTCCATTTTAAAATGGGAAGCTGGAAAACCCGATTCCTAGGTTGAGTTATTTTCTGAATTCAAATTTGAATTATAGAATATTTTGGGGTTAGTTTAAAATTAAATTCTTCTGTTTTGTTTTACAGTTTTGTTTTTATGTTAATCTGAGTGTTTATTGTGCTTTTAAGGAGTTTTTTGGGAATAAAAAGAAATATTTTTTCCGGAATTTAATCCGTTTCGTATCGCATGTTGAGCAAAACAAGCTGGCGGATAGTATATGATCAGCGAGCCGATGTAATAAAAATATAGAGAACGCATTTACTCAGAGAATTACAAGAATTTTTTCACTCTGATCGCAAGGTTTACAAGAGTTGTTGTCATCTTAAAACAGTCTCCAGGTGTTTTTCCAAGCTATTGCAAAAACGCATTAAACACGCGTTCCCTGAATCGAGAGGAGTGAAAAACGCCAAACAATTGCAATCAAAAGTAGCGAAAAAGCAAACTTTTCGGCGCCTCGCTTTCTTTAAAGAACTTGAAAGAGTATTCAAGAAATAAGTACAAAAGTATGCCGAGCAAAAAGAAAAAATACAATGCCCGATTCCCTCCTGTAAGTCTACAATTTCTTCTCCTATTGATAGTCTTTAGACCTGTAGCAGTAAAGCAAACCCGCTCGGAGCACTTTGTTTATACCTTGGCTCCTGAACTTGATGATAAAGCTTAAAAAACACAATTACGGCTCAACATAAAATTTCATCAATATTAATCAGCTCCGAAAGCTAATTTTGAGTATTTTTATTATTACTTGTCAATAATAGATCATATAATATAAAAAACAACAACAATAATAATACACAAACATCAAAAAGAAATCCTTCTCCTCCTCCTCTTAGTAGATGATCCCTTTAAAAGTGTTTGTCGCTTAAGCAGCTATTAACAATCTAGAACATAAACAGATGAATATTATATAGCAAGATATACTTAATAATAATAATAATAATAAATATTATTTATTTAGGCAAGAATTAAGAAAATAATGCAAACAGACGACGAAGTAGGAAAAGTAGCCGCAGCTGTTCCTGTTATTATCTATATCCTTTTGTGTTTTGCATAATAGAATAGATTGCAAATTACATATTGATGTGTTATCACTGCACTGATTGCTTGACATGTTATATATCAAAATACAAGATCCTCAACACCCATATAAAATTATTTCATTTAAAGGTATTATGATTGTTATTTGACTTATAATGTAGATCAGTTCCTATTTAGGGTAGGTAGGGTGGGTGGAGTTTAAAGAACCAGGAACTTGTTTCTTCCTTAACTTCTTATGACTAGTCTAACTAGTCTTCTTTAAGCTGTCATTATTAAATTTTAGTATCATTTAATGACTAAATTTCATGGGAATCAATTTCTTTATGATTTTTAAAGCAATGTATAATAAATAAAACGTCAAAGTATCAAATATTTGATTTAGCTGGAATGGAAAGTAATAAAAATGCGTACAAGGAATAAATGAAAAAAAAAAAAAAAAATGTTTGAGGTAAAAATAAAATTTTTTTTTAATAATAATAATAATTAAATGTTTTCCCTTTTATGAAGCTATATTATTAAAATACTTATTTCATTCTTAAGGATTTAAATATCAGTTGTTGTTTTTTTCTTTTAAAGCTTGCAACAATAAGCATGCATTCATCATTTGTTTCAGTGAAAGCCCACATTGCAAAAACTTATTTTGTTATAAAGCTTACTTTATGTGGTGTGTATAATAATAATAATAAAAAAATGAAAATACAAGTTTTTATTTATTTTTTTTCTTTCTTTTTTCCACATTTTAAAGGATAACTCTATGCAAAAAATCGATTTTTTTTTTTATATATATACAGAATACCATTATTTGTTATAAATATACAGTCGTACCTTGATATCTCAAATTTTTTTTATTTCCCTGCATTTTCATTATTAATTCAATGTAATTTTCTCTCGTCATCTCAAAACATTTTCTTGGAAAACATAACATGTCGATACAATAGAGACTTCGACATTTGTATTTCTCCACATCGGGTGACTTTAATTGTTTTTATTATTTATTTTTATTTCTATTTCTTTGAATTAAAATGGAGTTATTACTTTTTAATTAATTATACATTATCCAACTCCTACTCTTATACCGTGTGATCCAAAAGTGTCAGGGTTTGCTTTAGGGAGAATAATTATTGAGTCCCCTGGACCCCATGTATTTCAGTTATTGGGTCCCCTCTTATTTATTTAACGTACCCTTTCAAAAAAAATCACATTTAATACTAATATTTTTTTTCTATTTTTTTTAATGCCTGTTGAATTATTATTAGTAAGGTGAATCTGATGAAACTTTTCCTTGACTAAAAATTCCGTCATTACTTACAAGCCTTGCTGTCAGGAATTTCACTCTGCTTTTATGTCGAAAAACCTTGGCTATGATGTCGGTGATCACATGTTACATCTTAGCCAATTAACTATTAAAAATAGCACCAATCATAGGGAATTTTACAATCTAACTTGACCAGACCAGAAGTCCACGATGTAAATTTAGCATCTTCCCGGACGCTTAAAAATTTCAAAATCACGTCCAACTGATAACTGTTAGCGTAATTTACGCTAAATTTAGCGTTAACGTCAACCCTGAAGTGTGTTACATTTTTTCATGAAACTAATAATTGTTTTGCCGTGACGAATTCATTAGCAAAATAACGTGCGATGTTCACAGGCATGTGCTTTGCAGGTACATAAGCATACATTGGTGTGTATCATGAAAAGTGCGGAACTTTGGTAGAGCTGGAGCAGAAGATTAATGATGCAATTGCCGCCATACCAATTCAGACTTATCATGACATTATGGTACACATGTGCCGTCGAGCAGCAATTTGCGTTGCCAGAGAAGGCAAACGCATCGAATCCGTAACCGACGCATCATAAAACACAAATTGTTATCGAAGAATTGTTATACAAAGTTTCATGAAAAAATGTAAAAAAAATGTAACACACTTTTGGATCACCCGATATAATACAGTAGAGAGTTTAGATTTTTTCATTATGGGAAATTTTTGTACGAAAACGAAGAAATTTGACTTTCAGGGTTCTACCCAGGCCCTTTTGAATGGGTGCACCATGCAGCAGATTTTGGTGCCCGCACGGCTGAATACACGAAAAACTGCACATCACTGCATAATATTTTATTTGTTTTTAATTTTTGTCTGCCCTGTTATTTTATCTTCCCACCCAGCTGATAAAATTTTCTGGGGAGGACACTGACTTTAATCTGCGGGATAAGGAATATTTTTTTTACATAACAATAAAGTTCCAATTAAAGTTAAAAAAAAAAACTGTTGAAACTGGCATCTACCTAGTAACAAAGAACATCCAAGCCTTGCTTGCAGAGGAATCATTGTTGAACAACGAAAATTACAATTTGCAAAGCTTCAGCGGACAGAAATGTGCATTTAAAGAAAAAATTTGACATCACTTCCGTTAGACGATTACTGTGCATTACGAAAAAAAAATACACCCAAAAAAGTTTTCGAGAAATTTGAGCATGCGCAGTAAATTAGTTTTGGATGTTAATGGTGCCATTTATGCATACCATTTTATCTCGTATTGTCTCTGCGCTCTCATAGTACCTTTATTAACTTAAAAATCTTGATTTAAAAGAAACACTCCTCGTTTCAAAACAATCTCCAATTTTTTTCTGTTCTGTGAAATTCGAGATATCGAGGTTAGACTGTAACACATTTCCATTGAAATTTTTAATTTTGGTCCATAATTTCAATATAAAAAAACTGCTTTGAAAAGCAAAAAAAAAAAAACCTGTGCATTTGCACTCCTCTATTATTAACAATATATCTAATTATAATAATGATTGATTGTAACAACAACAGGGAATAACCCACCAGATAAACTGGAGGGTGAAACCCCATATTGCCTTCCAAACAACCAAAGCTCAGAAAGGGAATAATGAAAAATATACATAAAAATAAAAATAATAAACGTAGCAAAGTCAAGTCAAACAAAACTACAATCGAAAACATTGCAAGAAGCCGACTCGAAACAACTAGTTTATGCTAAATATATTTAATCAAGAATTCAGAGTGTTCAAATTAAAAATTCTAGAAAACAGTAGCAGTATAGATCCACCCAGCTTTAGTTCGAAAATTAGGATAAGACTGAGTGAGGCCAAAGCGATTGGTTAGTCTAGAACAATGAAAACCTGTACACATCAGAAGATTAAGAGCATTCATTTTTCCACAAACAATTCTTTTCAGATCTGAAAGGATGTTAGTCTTGATAATTACATTTAAATATGGGTCTATGGGTCACATAGCAGTGATGCCGCTAGGCAAAATCAGCATGGCGCAGTGCCATGCTGCCCCTTGGCGCTGCACAAACGCAAGAAACTGAAACCAATAAATGCCAACAATGTGCGGCTTAAGTATTCATTGGAGCTTATCAATGGTGTGATTTAAAGCCTAAACATTTTAATTAAACTTCTATGTACATTCATTTAAAATATTAACTAACTGCATCAGTTTAGTTGGTAGCCGTGATCAGCTATTTATCGCGTTACTCCTTGTGCTTTTTTTATCCTTTGCGCTGACAAGTCGAGCCTTTTGTATTCGTGTGTGGTGGTTTACTGTGGTCGCTTTACTGTCCAATCAAATAGCTTCGTCCGCGAGAAAAAGTATTCCTCAATAAGCTTTCATGTTTAAATTAGCATTAATAAAATGTTGAGGGATAATACAGATCATTTGTATAAGGTATAAAGTTTAAAAATCTTAATGCAATCATTATTCGCAATTTTATCCTGCAAAATAGTGCATAAATTGTTGCAAAATTACTTTAAAAACTATTGAGGGCTGTACTACCAGATGATGTCTTTTCGTGGCATCACAAACTAAGGAAGAGATTAGCCTAGAAGAAATTAGAAAGCCTTAACGTGCCCTAATCACATACAGACTTCGAAGTTAGCATTATGCCTTAAAAGTATAAATGTAGGTCACTGAAATGCCCATGTACTTTTATTAACTTTAAAGCAAGAATTTAGCTGCATTCAGTGCCCCTTTCAGACGTTCAGTGCCCCTTGCAGACATTCAGTGCCTCTTTGCCTTCGAGCATGCCATGCTGCTCTTTGTTTCTGTAGCCATCACTGCATAGTTCCAATTGGACAGAAAATTCAGAAATTTATAATGAATACTCTGAAGTTTGGTGAATGAATAATTATCACCAGTATACCAGATAGGGAAGCAATATTAAATCTTTGAGACTGAGAGGTGTATAAAAAGATTGATGATAATAAAAAGAACCATCATTAACATTAATAATAAATTGTATGGAAATGCTTATTTTGAGAACCTTATAAATCTCACAAAGTGATTCTATAATATCTACAGAAATTTTGCTATGTTATATGAAATTAAATAATGAATTATTATTTTTATTATTATTTTGCATTCCCATAGAATAAGAGTGAAAGGTTGAGTAACGGCACGGTTCAAAGCAAGTTACAATCAATTAGAATAAAGGAATTCAATTTATTTGAGCTGGGTATAACAAGCTGTCCTTTTAAAATTATAAATTTTTTTTTAATTATTAAATTAGTGAATTAAAAAAATTAACAATTCATATTTGTATTGAATATGTTTTTTGTTTTTTTTTAAATAACTTCTAAAAAAAATTATATCAAGAAAAATATTTATGAGCTTCACTTTTTTTGGTTATATATTACATAACCAGTGCAGATAGCTGTATGACAAAGATAAGACTAAAAGCCATTAAATTTCATGAATTTATGGGAAAAAAAATATCCTACCTTCCTTTGTTGGAACAATGTAATGACTTTAGAATGCAAGTTGTTGATAACAATGTAATGTCCCTCTTAGCTATGGAATTTGTATATAAAGCTTCATATCTCTATCTTCTCTACCATTCTGCAACTTGCATTCCTCAGCAGGCAGGCAGTTTGTACTGAGAGCAAGAAAGTTGATTTGCCAATAACAAACAAACACTTATTAGGCTACATTACTTAGATTGTTTTACATGCTCTTCTTTGTTATAAGTCTTTGGTTTGATTATTGATATTCTTTTGCATTATTCCATTTTGATTTATGGTTTGTAAAGAAATTCTTGTTAATCTGTAATCAAATATTTAACATTTTTGAATATCATTCAGGGTTCTTCTTCAGAATGTTGAAATGAAAGGCATTAACCACATAATGAAACTTTTGAGATGTAACCATTATTATATTTTGGAAAATGTTAATTCCAATGTTAATTTCATTCTTGAAAATATTAGTAAGCAAAGATATTTTAAAACTATAGCTTCATTTTTATTAAATGAATAAAAAAATCATACATTATTATCAAATTTTATTATACATTTCATTTCTTCTCAAATCAAATAATAATTGAAGGGCTTGATTTAACGTTAACAAGACACAACACACTTTGTCTAAACTGAGATATTTATATTATTTAAATGTGGATACTTTAATTTTGGATATTTCCTCTACAGTCTATGAAAAACTATCTTTATTCTTGAACAGAAGGCACCACAGTTTCATTAAGTTCTGTTTCTGCCCAATACTTGATTTAGTATTTTCCAATATAGAATAAAGGTTAGTTCTGAGAACTTACATTATGTGGCTTGTCTTGTTAATCCTCAAAGCCCATCATTTCTACTTTCCGAAGAAAAAGCCTGAATGAGATTCAGAGATAGCTGTTAACTTTAGCATTTTTAACAATAGAAACCAGTCAAATGCTGTGGATGAACATCTTAAGCCAAATAGAACCTGTTGTCTGCAATCCTTTAATCACATTCTGTTTAATCCTTTAATTATTTGACAATAGTTATACCACTAGTTGTATTGTCCCTGATTGGTCATTTGAGATTATAAAAAAGAGCAACCTGTAACCCCTAGCTTCAGTTCACATTGAAAGATGATCACAGGGTGATCGAAATAAGTATACAGTAAAATCCCATTACAACGTACTTCAAGGGAACTGGAAATTTGTTCGTTATTCCGAGGTGTAAATTATTCTGAAACTGGGAGGGAGGGGCTTGTGAACAATGCATATATTCATAGAAAAACGTAAGAATACTGTACATGAAGTTTAGCATTTTATTTTATACAATACAAATACAAAAAATTCCCTGACTTTTCCCGGTTACATAACATTCCCTTACCTTTCCTGATCGCTAGTCACCCTGTTACATGCGCATTTACTTAAAGCTAAAATTAAAATAAACAAACACATGACCTTACTGTATTGAAGATGGGCAATCGTCCGTCAAGTGAAGCTTTCTAATCTAATTGCTGCACAAATTGGATCCCGACTGAGTAGCATGCAGAGATTTCTGGGTTTATATATGCTACACTGACCAATCGTAGAAATGTGAACTCTGCTTAGTTAGCCCATTGGCCCAGTTGCAACTTTCGCATGGGCTGTATTGACCAATCAGAGCAAGACATTCGAACGATATATGTTGTAACGAAGTGATAATCTAACCAAGGGAATGTAAAATTTGTCCCTTAATGCGAGGTGTACGTTAAAGTGAAGTACTTTTAAGCATTAAAATACCCGCATTCGGGTCTGCGATTTTAAATTTGTACGTTATTCTGAAATGTACGTTAATGTGAGGTACGTTGTAACGGGATTTTACTGTATGTGATAATACATGTAAATTTATCTTAAATTGTGGACAAGAGGTTTTATTTGACTTATATTATTTGTAACAAGATTGAAGCATCAGAGGAGAGTATTATTCTTATTAATTTAGTAAATCTGAACATGATATGAGTAGGTCAAATGAAAGTGAACCAACAAGATTTCACAGAATGTGAATGGATTTATTAAAAAAACCCATTTCCTCAGCATTTATTATCTCAAAGACCAACAAGTCCAGTTATTCTATGCTCGTAAAATCCCTGGATTGCTGCTGCAGAATGTCTCTAACTACCACCGATGTGAAGCGTCGGCCTTTCAGTTGTTTCTTACGGTGACTGAAAACTTGAAAGGTGCACAACGACAAATCACAGCTATAGAGCAGTGGTTCCCAAACTTTTTCGTCTCGCGAACCCCTTTCACAAAATTTTTCGACTCACGGACCCCTTTCACAAAGATCTGAGTAGCGCGAGCCACTTACTTATAAATATACAAACATATATCAGGGTTCTCCCCAGGTCATTTTGAATGGGCGTGCCGCCCGGCTGATTTTGGTGACTGCCCAGCTGAATACATGAAAAACCGCAGGCAACTGCAAAATATTTTATTTGTTTTTAATTTTTGTCTGCCCGGCTACTTTATCTTTCCACCCAGCTGATAAAATTTTCTGGGGAGAACACTGTATATGTATGCAATACAATGATCAGCCATTACAAAAAAATTTTGGCGAGCCCCCTAAATGATGTTGCGAACCTCAGTTTGGGAAACACTGCTATAGAGAGAGAGAGAGATGCTCAAGAGTTTCCCCACCCCAACGTCTGCAGTGTTTTGCTAATTATCCTAGCTCTCTGGGTCGGTGCTTTTGTTTTTGATGGCCTTGTAGAAAGGTCCTTAGGAAGTTCAGCACTGACTATCTGCCCAGAATCAGTGAATTCAATCATCTATTACACACACACGTGTGATTTATCTACTGCAGATTTAATTAGCTATCACTTAACCTTGCGACAGCATATGACTTTCAACATACGTGATATGGCTTTGCTATGTAAACAGGTGCCACTGTTATTGGATGAAATCATTTGTGGAATAGGGTGGGTTGGCCACTTTCATTTGATTCGTCCTAATATATCTTGTCATATTTATTTAAAAAACAAAAAGCAATGCAGCACAATGTTGCAAAGTATGGTACGTATAAATTTGCAACCATCAGTTCTACTTAATGTTTTTCAAAGAGGTCTCCTTCCATTTCTTTGGCTTTCCGGAAGAGCGTATGTTCTCCCTCTGTGCCATTCCTGGTCCTCCTCATGCAATGTTTTTTTCTTGGCGCACACGTTATTGGACTTTAATGCCATGGAGTGCATCTTTTAATGGGCCAAACATTTGGAAGTCCTATGGTGCAAGTCAAGACGTATAAAGTGGATGAGGCAACACTGACATCCACCTTTTTTAATACTCGCTGTCGCACTGCCATCTGGTGGCAGAGCTTGAAATTTCGCACAACAGGGATGGAAGCTTCAAACTAGGACTCCTCAAAATTTAATTTTTTGGCGTCGTAGAACTAAGTTGTGGTACATTACTTTTTGAACGCTCCTTTTAATTAATTTAAAGTAAAATAGTTTTACAGAAATTGTTAGTAATCAAATTTTAATAATATAACTTTGATTTTTGAGAAATTTTTTTCTCCCGTTGTTTAAATATTTGTATTTTGTTATCCCGCTAAAACTTTGACTTTATCTTTAACTTACTACCTCGTGCTTTAGAATTATTTGTTGAATCTTTGATCACAAAGGCCAATGAAATAACTCAAGCAAGGAATGCAAAAACTTTAACAACATTGCATCTGTAAGTTTAACGGAGGAGCAATGCATTATTAAATTGTCGAGTTTCTTGGGAAATTGAAACGTATTTCTATTTTTCTCTTTTTAGAAAACAATGTATATTAGCAGAAAATAAATTTGACTTTCTCAAAGATCTAGTGGCATCAGTGCCAGATGTTCAAGTTGAAGATGAAACGAGTAATTCTTCAATCACACCAATGCACACGCTCTCAGGAAGCATAAGTGATGATGCATCAAAATTATCCAGTTCCAAACCTCGTGTGTCAAGGTGGGTTTTCACGTGAAACTTTTATTGTGAATAGTGGAGTTGTGCTTTTCTGGGATGAATGAAAATTTGTAGATAATATATAATAAATATATTT
>JAHWFO010059233.1:822854-832914 GCA_023313115.1 Rhysida immarginata
CTGCTTCAATTGATTTTGCATGTTCTCCTTAGAATGGCTGGAGTGTAATGCAAAAGAGTCAAGGATTTGGCACATTTAAACCTTAATTTTGAATTGGTTTTACACTAAACAGATTTTGAAATGAAAGGATATACAGCAAGGAAGATTGCCATAGGCTTTTACTTTTTGTTTTTTACTAAACATGTTTATATAATTTTCATTTTAATTACATAATATGCCTTCTAATAGGAGCACAATTTATCAAACATAAGACAACACTGTACTAGAAAATACTCAAACTCGTTTTTATTCGAGTTTCTTTCATTTTCTAATTCAAAAATTGCCATAGCATGATTCAACAAAACATCTGGGGCTCGATAAAATATAGACAATTGCCTACAAGGTTTCAAATTCTGGTACCTGGTAATAAAATTCAATATCTAGCATCAATACAGTATTACAAATTGGCATAACGTCAAATAGAAACAAATTCCCATATTGCCAGTGAAAGTGAAACTGCACTTAATTTTTGGATAGTTATAGAACAATGATTGCACTTCCAAGTGTTAATAGCATGTCCCCAACCAAGCAATTCCTTTGGCACGTTTTGATTTATCAGTGCACAGAAAATGTGCCTTTACAAGACGAGGTAGACAACAACACACAAAATGGCTTGAAGTATTGTAAAGCAGGTAGGATAAAGTTCAGTGTAATCAGTAATATAGCGCAATAGACATCATTAAAAGATCTTGTATTTTTCTTGTAAACTACGAGTGCACTTGCTGAGAATTGCCTGGAACCTCTGGTTTTCTTTGTACAAAGGCATCTTTTCTATACTCTGTCCAACGAAAGAAAAACTGGGAGTGTCTAATTAAATTTCCAATTTCTATTATTAGACATTGTTGCTAAGTAAAATTAACAATGTTTAACAATTGAAATTGGAAATTTAACTGGACACGCCCAGTTTTTCTTTCGTTGAACAGAGTATAGCTGTACTACTTCACTCTGTCAAATGGCTACATACAGGGTGTTTCAGAAAGGACTCCCCAACTTTGAAATGACATAACTGTATAACAGTGAGAGACAGAAAGGTGAAACAAGTGGTACGCTGGACAGACAGGTATGGAATTTCTGATACACGGGTTTGCAAAAATAGTTCCAATATTGACTAATAGATGGCGCTACAAGCAGATGAAGCTTGAAATAGTACTCAGAAGTACAGAAAGTTCATTCGTCAGTCTTGTTCAGTGCTGACACGTGTAAGGAAGTTGTATCGAATTAGTTATTGTAGGAAATTGAAGAAAATCATGCCTTATTCATTGGAGCAACGTGTTTTTATTGTTCTCGAATACCACCGATTAGATCGAAGTCCGATAATGACAAGGCGAAGCTTTCAACAGAAATTTAAAGTTAAAAAAGGTCCATATCGAAACCATTGTAATGTGATTGAACATCTTTTCATGTAGCACACTTTCATACACTATTTAAAGGACACTGCTTTGTGACTACAACGCCCTCTAATGTCCAATATTGGAACTATTTTTGCAAACCGGTGTATCAGAAATTCCATACCTGTCTGTCCAACATACCACTTGTTTCACCTTTCTGTCTCTCACTGTTATAAAGTTATGTCATTTCAAAGTTGGGGAGTCCTTTCTGAAACACCCTGTATGTATAAGGGTCGTACAAATGAAAACGAAAATTGTGTGGGGAAAAAAAAATAAAAGACGTGTAGGATCATAAGTTTGTTTTCAACAACAGATTGCAAGTGTTGCATCACGTGAGAAAGAAAGATAGCTCGTGCTTCGAAGCTCTGCGAGTATCAACGAATTATATTTTCAAAACGAATCAGAACATGTTACAAATATAAAAAAAGCATTCAAGTAGTAATTTCATGTATTTTTACAAAACAAATATTCGAAGACAAAGGGTTTAGTTCTTATGGTGAATTGGGGTGACACGGTGAAATAGTAAAACCAACATATGTGCATTTTGATTTTAGTTCATAGTTACCGGGACCAGTGTGTAGTAGTAATAGGAATACAAAAAAAATAACCGAACACATCCAGGAGTCTTTCATAGGTAATAAATGTCAACACATTTTTAAAACTGGTAAAACAAAATATAATCAAGTTTATCTGCTAAAATTATGAATGATAAAATAATTTACTTTAAAAACACTCTGCTTGGAAACTGAAATATAACAATCAGATGTATGTTGTAATAAAAATTCCAGAAATAAAAATCTTTCATCCATTTAAAAATTATTTATTTTTTCTTAAATGGTTTCTTAGTATAACTTTTTTTCTTATTTACATTAGAAGTTTTAAACTTATTTTTTCTCATATTGGACTTTTTCTTCCCTTGACGCTTTAAGCTCTTCCAATCTGAACCTCGAATCCATTGATCACGTCCGATTTCCCATTTCAATTGCTTAACATCTACAAAGAAAACATTAATCTGTTTAAATAGAAGTTTACTTAAAATAAATTTCTTAATCTTGTAATAAGAAATATCAATTGACGATTTTGACTTTATTTTACTGAGCATGCAACATAAGTACATGCTTTCTGGTGTCAAAATTTGTAATGCACTGTTGGGGACTGCTCTTCGCTAACTCAGCTCAAATTTTCATGATGGAGGGTCTACAAGTGATATTTTCAATACGAAAACAGGATAGAGTTGATGTTTATATCTGTTATCTGCTGGATTACTGAAATAAAACTGTTTACGTCCTCATAACGCTTACAAATACTTAATAAACCGTTATGTAAATAAAAAGAAATTAGCTCAAGACCTGGTTCAAGAAAACCTAGGCTTGACTCCTGCAGTTAAATTTCATGTGCTCCTGAGCCAAATGTTACTATTTTGGGCAAAATTGACCTTTAGGAACTGCGAGCACTGCAGTGAAGCATCCCTCGAAGATGCCACATTCAAACGCATGAACAATCCATTCACAGTAACTGTTTCGTATGAGGTGTTCTAAAGAAATTTTACGTGCAAAATTAGGAAACTGTTACTATTCTTGGTGCTTCATGCCTCACATGACTTTCGGCCCTGCAGGCCTCATTGGTCATGGTTTTCCGTTAACGAACGCTTTCGGTGTTCTATCTACGCCCCCCCCCCCCCCCCCCGGGGGGGGGCGAATAAAAACATACCCCAAACTGTTTAGTCACGGGGGGACTAATGGTCAATACTTATTTTATTGGTCACAGAAATCGCGGATTCAGATTGCAGATTAATGGATACGAAACAGTTGCTGTGAATGGATTGTTCATGCGTTTGAACTTGGAGTCTTCCAGGGATGCTTCACTGCAGTTTTCGCAGTTCCTAAAAATCAACTTTGCCGATATTGTAAATAAAGAAATCGCTTTCTACATTCCGATTTATTTTAATAATCCACATTTTCTGATAAAAAATTTTTCTTGAAAAATCTATTCCAGATTAAAGGGGAAGAAATTTTTTTTTTTTTTTAACTTTTGAACTTACTGCATCCAGATACAAAACAACACCATTGACCCATTTCTATTTTTTTCCCCCTAACTTAATTATTGGCCCTCTTCATATTACCAATAAGAAATATTAGCAGTAGGCCTTCATCATATAGTAAATATAGGGGGCTATGCCTTGACCGTATCCATGTTGCAGTTATAATTTGTCACTAGATGGCAGAGCAGCTTTGTAAAACTTGTGAATTGAAAGTGGAAATATTATCCTCGTTCAGATGAATAAATAATTTTTTTCTAAAGCTCTGCAGTTCACTGGTTGGATTTTAGGAATTAAAATTATTCACTTAACTATAGTTGCCGCCACATAAGTTGAACGACAGGATGACATCATTTCTAACGCCAGCCAATAGACGTTGACGGGAAGTAAATCGCTTAGCTATTCCATGAAACATTCGCTTTCGTTTTCGAAACATTGTTTTCGTAATTATATTTAGTTTCTATTTTCTTTTTTTTTTTTTTTTAAATAGATAAATGAAATTAAAAAATGACGCAGAATAGTCGACCCAAAGGCAATATATCATGACTTTTAATAAGCTTTCCATGTCTCAATGATATCTCCGCCTTTATTATAGTAGAACAAGTGCATCATGGGTAAAATCCAGACAAAGCATATTGATGAGAAGACTTACTGTGAAATTTTTCTTAATTAGTAAACTCAAAATTTTTCAAAACAATACGATTTGCTAGAAAATTGATGTTAGGCCTAATTTTATTAACAGACAATACCCAACTTGCAAAAGTAGGAAACTATTAGGCCTATGGAAAAAATACCTGCATCCCTTACTAGAGTAGAAGACAGTGTATATAGGGGTTTATTTACAAATGCGCGAGAGTTATAAAGAAAATTAAAAAACAGCGTAGTCGATTCGACGAAGCTTAGTAATCTAGGGTTAATCATAAAATTATTATTGAGAATTATTTATTATTACGAAAATAATGGGATCTTAATTTTTTTTTCTCACCTGCGTTATCTTTATTGGATAAGGTTGTCAACATTCCCGAGTCCAATCCAGCAGTTGCATTTTCATCTAAAAGTTCCGCAAACTGAAAAAGGAAAAAAGATATCAAAAGTAAGATAAATGCCAATACCCTTAAAAAAGCTATCGGCAATATCAAAGATAAGATACCGAAAGAAGACAAACCAGGCATTTATAAATTATCGTGTGGCTCTTGTGATTGCTATTATAATGTCCAGAGCCAAAAAAACACTAACACTAGATTGGCATAGTGAACTAGCCAATGCCTTGCGAATGGATAATCACCCGGTGGCTTATAATAACAGAAGAAACACCTCTTATCCACAAAATATTTTAATAGACATATACGTATTTCGAACCCTTTGGGTTCGTTATTCAATGTCAAAGGAATAATCAGTACAGATCGTAAATCCTATATTTATAGAGGAAGAGGTTACCGATCCTCCAATCACTGCTACCTCGCAAGAAGGACAGCCAATGAAGAACGAGGGGAACCTCTTCTTACCAAAGCGCGGACCTAGGAGAAATACCCAGGCCGCCAAATACTACAAGATACAACGAAAGAGATAATAAAATCTAAAGAAAATCCTGTACAAAACAAAAAATCGATAACTGGATATATCGAGAAACCCATCACATTATACAAAACAAAATTCAACAATTAGACAGGTTCAATGATTTAATTAACGTTGAATCCCCTATGGGGCCCGTGTCTCCATTCAGCAGTGAGTCCGGATTCTTCCTGGCGATTTCCAGTGTTTCAAAAGCGTCGAGTGTGTTCCTGTTCTCACGTGTCTAACTAGTCTGCAGTCCTTCAGTAAGATATCGTGTCTGTATCCAGAATGTGTTTAGCCAAAACTGATTTTTCTGGGCGTCTGTATCTGGCATGGGCTGTGTGTTCCTTAAATCTTTTAAAGATATTCTTGCAGGTTGCCCCTTGGTAGACCTTGGAACATTTCTCACATGTTATTTCGTAATGTATATCCCTGGTTGGAGTAAAGGAGGAGTTTTGTCCTTTGGGTTACCCAAGAGGTTTCTCAATAGAAATTGAATAAAGGTGCAACAGAAGAAAAAAATCCAAAATTATAGTGTTTATTATTGTTATTACATGTGTTTCTTATGATTGTATATTACAAAAGATATAAAGTACTTTAATTATAATCTAAGTACATGTACTTTAATTAAGAATCTTTTAATTTTCGTTTAGAAAATCATCAATTTTCATTTGTTTAGTACTGTAGCATAATCTTCTCTTTTAAGCTCAAGTCATTCCGTTTTTTTTCAGACTCCATTATACAGTACAGTACAGCAAAGCAAAAGGGTTGAGGAAAGCAACAAACAGTGGATTCACATGCATGCTACAGGTGTCCTGTAGTTGCTGCTTCTAAAGCGAATTATGTATTGTTGTGACGTGGGCAGCACTTGCGAACGGTAGAATCAAAACCAAACCCTTTTTCCACACAGGAATATTTTTAACCAGGAAGTGAACAAGGGTGAAGTACATGGGAAAAACTCAAGATTTATTTTCAAAATGATAACAATAAACGGAGTAGTGATCACATTAAACGATGATTTTAGCATGTTCATGTATTAAGGCGGTTGGGAATTCTTGATTCGATAACATTAAACGAATGATAACATTAACCGTGATCACATTAAACGGCACCCACTGTATAAGGAGATTTCTCATAAACCATTCTAACTCAAAAATTTCCATTGGACTAGTATCACTTAGTATAGAGAAATAAATGGATGTTTAGAGTGATACGGATACTTAAGCGTTTATTGCCGACACGTTTCGGTATTACACCATCTTCAACAGGCATTAACAAAAGTAACAAATGTGAAATACAAAATCATCAGTATATATAAATAAAAACAGTGATAGGACCACCAATCAGGTAAAAGACCACTGATTGGTGGTTTACAATTCTGCAATTGGAGGATAAAGACATAAAAAACAAAAACTTA
Source organism: Rhysida immarginata (assembly GCA_023313115.1). Lineage (NCBI taxonomy): Eukaryota > Metazoa > Arthropoda > Chilopoda > Scolopendromorpha > Scolopendridae > Rhysida > Rhysida immarginata. The sequence continues at coordinate 829,291 of JAHWFO010059233.1, forward strand.
AAGACGAAGTTTGTGATCAAAGGGCGGACCTAATAGAGGTATCTATTTCCGGTCTGTCTTATCCGTGTAATCAATTAAGAAATCTATGATAGTATCTCTCTCGAAAGAAACCCGATTGTTTAGTAATTTGTCCTTGTTGAGTCTTAGATGTTTCCTGATCTCAATTTCCTCTTGTATGACAATTTTTTGTGGGTTCTTTCCAACCCAAACACATAAGTTATTCCATCCTGAAAAGTGTCAAGACGAGCTTAAAACAGCGGAGAAAAGAAGCCATCAAAACTAAGAGGGATTTTGCTACTTTCACTTACAATAATCCCAGCATCAGAAAAATCACCAACGTTTTTCAGGAGCATGGCCTGGGAATAGCCTATAGAACTAAGAATAATAGCAAATTCTTCCTTAACCCTTAGAAGAAGATCCAAAAAGAGAATGTGGGGTATATAAGCTTGATTGCCCAGACTGCGAAGCCTATTATATCGGATGCACAAAACGATCATTTACTATCAGATACAATGAACATAGAAGATCCTGGCTAAACAAGGATAACACGTCAGCCTATGCTGTACATCTATTCACAAACTACCACAGGCTGCTCCCAATTGAAGATTGTATGACACCTATATGGATCGGAAAGAACCCACAAAGAATTGCCATACAAGAGGAAATTGAGATAAGGAAACATCTAAGACTCAACAAGGACAAACTACTAAACAATCAGGTTTCTTTCGAGAGAGATACTATCATAGATTTCTTAATTGATTTCACGGATAAGACAGACCGCAAATAGGTACCTCTATTAGGTCCGACCTTTGATCACAAACTTCGTCTTTAAGATTTTGTTTTTTATGTCTTTATCCTCCAATTGCAGAATTGTAAACCACTGTTTTTACCTATATATACTGATGATTTTGTATTTCACATTTGTTACTTTTGTTAATGCCTGTTGAAGATGGTGTAATACCGAAACGCGTCGGCAATAAACGCTTAAGTATCCGTATCACTCTAGACATCCATTTATTTCTCCATTCTAACTGCAGTTCCTGTCTGTACACACTGAAGAAGAGGCCTTAGCTCTTGAAATGTACATACATGTTTGTATTATTATTATTATTATTATTATTATTATTATTATTATTATTATTATTATTATTGTACTTTTATATTGCTGTTGCTTGTTAATGTTATTAAATTATTTTATTGTGGAACAGTGGTTTCCTGTGTCTTTGTTAGCCTATCAAAATACTTACTTCATCTGCTCCTGCAAAATCTGCTCCAGACGAATATCTGTAAAGAAATTAATTTTCAATTGAATTTAAAGTAATGTAACAGTAATTAGCATTTGTAATATTGCTCAATATAAAAATTTACTTGTCGTGTTTTGTTTTGAATTTCTTGGACGATTTAATTTGCAAAATTTTGCTTCTCTTAGTTGCTGGATTTCCCGATTCATTAAATTCCGTTACTATACACACAGCAGCATATAAAAAAAATTAATCAAACCATTATAAGAATAAATCGAGTAATTTTATTTTAAACAAATAAATCGGGAAACAATTACTCGTAAAACCATCATCCTCATCATTCTGTTCAGAAGAAAACGAGGCAGCTTCATCGAATGCTATCTTAGCATCTTCAATTTCTTCATCCAAATCCTTAAATGCATCAGCGTACTCATCGTCATCTTCAAAATCTTCTTCATAATCAGATTCCGGATCTGAATTCTCAATTTCTTTTTTGTCTGAAATAAAAATTTGCGATAAAATCAAAAAAATAAAATAGGTTTACTATAACAGTCAGTGATGCCGCTAGGCAAAATCAACGTGACGCAGCGCCATGCTGCCCCTTGTCCCAGCCAAGCTGCCCCTCGACCCCGCCACGCAGCCCCTCAACGCTGCACAAACGCAAGAAACTGAATCCAATAAATGCCAACAATATGCGGCTTAAGTATTCATTGGAGCTTATCATTGTTGTCTGAGTGATTTAAAACCTAAACGTACATTCATTTAAAATATTAACTAAATGCATCAGTTTAGTTGGTACCCGTGACGAGCTGTTTATCGCGTTACTCCTTGTGCTTTTTTTTATCCTCTGCGCTGACAAGTCGAGCCTTTGTATTCGTGTGCAGTAGTTTCCTGTGGTCGCTTTACTGTCAAAACATACCGCTTCATCCGCGAGAAGAAGTATTCCTCAATAAGCTTTCACGTTTAAATTAGCATTAATAAAATGTTGAGGAATAATACAGGGCGAGTCAAAAGTCGCAGTACACCCTGTTTTTTCAAAAACCTTGCAGGAATTGGGAAATCTGAATATTCCAGTAAGGTATGGGTGAGGTGGTCTATCTTTTACGGTATGTATCGAACATGGCTGCCATCTTGAAATCGACCATCTTGAATCTAAGTCAATTTTTTTTAATGGAAAGGGGGTCATGTTAAATATCAAATAACATGAGAATTTTCTGACAATTTCATTCCTGTAAACAGATTTGAAGTAGCAGTTAAGGTTCAAAAGTTACAACACATTTTGTTTCATTTTGAGCAGGTAACTGAAGATGGCTTTGACCATGGAGGAGAGAATTGAGGTCATTTTGATGGCTGGAGAACAAGTTTCCGTGTCATAGCTGCAGATTTTAACAACCGGCACCCAGAAAGACCTCCAATTTCACACAATACTGTCAGGTGCTTAATTAAGAAATTCCGAGAAACTGGGACTGTGGTTGACAAGGCACGGAGTGGCCGTCCAATATGTGCTACTGACGAGACATCCTCAACAATGGTTTTGGCGTCCTTCGTCGAGAGCCCACAACGCAGCACACGACGTTTGTCAGCAGAATGTGGAATCAGCCAGTCATCGATCATACAAATCATTCATGCTCATCAGTGGCATCCATTCAAGATTCAGATACTCCAGCACCTAGCAGAGGATGACCCAGACAGATGTATGCGTTTTGCAAGTGGGTCCTAGAGCAACATCGACAAGATCCCTTTTTTGCACAAGGTATCTTGTTCAATGGTTAGATGTTCAATTTCCTGGTCATTGGATTGGCCGACGTGCTGCTGTGGGATGGCCACCCAGATCAACTGATCTCACACCACTTGACTTTTATCTGTGGGGTCATTTAAAGCAACTCGTATATGCAGAGAAAATCAGAAAGAGACACCACCTCCAGCAACGCATTGAAGAAGCGTATGCCAGCATTTCTACGGAAATTTCTCTGCGAGTGCATGATGATTGGATTCAGTGCCTTCAAATGTGCCTTGACCAAGGGGGACACCAAGTTTAACACATTAAATGACTAAACCTTTATGGAGAACAGTCCAGCCTGTAATTCCAAACAAAGTGTTGTAACTTTTGAACCATAACTGCTACTTCAAATTGTTTACAGGAATGAAATTGTCAGAAAATGCTCATGTTATTTGATATATCACACGACCCCCTTTCCATTTAAAAAAATCGACTTAGATTCAAGATGGCCGATTTCAAGATGGCAGCCATGTTCGGTACATACTGTAAAAGATAGACCACCTCACCCATACCTTACTGGAATATTCAGATTTCCCAATCCCAATTCCTGCAAGGTTTTCGAAAAAACAGGGTGTACTGCGACTTTTGACTCACCCTGTACAG
>JAHWFO010059233.1:849467-879818 GCA_023313115.1 Rhysida immarginata
CTGAGCCAGGGGTTTATGAAGAGCAGAGCTGAATAATTTATGTATCATTTTTCTTCATTCTATTTGAATTGATTGTAACGATATCGGGAATGAGCGTCTCTTTTAAAAAATAATTCCAAACAGATAGAACCATACCAGTTGACAACGGATAGACGGTTTTTATGTGCTGCAATTCGAAAATGCAGTATATCTAAGGACAGCTTCGAAGTCAAAGGAACAGAATTTTACCAAACTTTTTCATAAATTTGAAAATACTAATCACAATATTTGCAGAAGTTCGCATAAAAATGGAATTTGCAGTCAATAAATTCTATATTTTTAATTATGATATTCAGTCGATTAAATGCAGCGCGCTTAAAAAGGCCTTCACTTAGGTTGATCGTATACCGCTAAAACATTGTTACCCAAAGTAATTTCACGTAAAGAAAAATAAAGAAAATATAAAAATTCTTATCACTTATCATACACAAGTTTTATGTGTATGTGAATAAAAAAAATACACTGTAAACAATAATAGGGCTTCATGTGTGTGTAAGAGTTGATGGCTGCTAGCAAGATATCCCCTGATCGTAGAAATGGGCTCCGACGAAGCTCCGATAAAACATTTACAGTTTTGATATTAATTTTTATCAATTTTATACCTCCATTTCCTCCTTGTGGATTAGAGGTTTTCATTTTTTTTTACAAGAAAAATTTTTATGTAAAGATATTCCACATCAAACGATTTCTCGTGCCTCCTTCAGCCCCCCCCCCCCCATAATTATTTCTCTTCAACTTTTATTATGTGTGGGGCCTAGTAGATTTATTATTATTTTCGATAAATGGTTTATTATTCTGTTCATGCATAATGAAGTTAAAACTGTGCATTTAAATTATTAAGTGGAATGTGTAGATAGTTTGAACACCGTATTTTTGTCTTCTTGCTTGCTGCATCTTAGGCAATATTAAGTGAGGGAAAATATGCACATTTTTGCCGATGATTGGGAAAGATTCCGATTTAAAAAAATTGCCGCCTTCGCAAATTCAATTTAAATGAGGTATTTCAGCCTTTTTTTAATGCGTTAATTCCGACAATTTAATCTTAAGAAATAAACCGATGCCTTTGAAAACTGAACGCACCATTGCTGCTGTTGCATTATAAATATACAATAGATTATTTCTTTTTCAATATTCAAAGTTTCAAATTATATATTCAAATTTAGAATAAATTGATGGATAATATATTTGAGGCCTCAGTTTAGGCTCCTTAAATTATTTCGATTGTTTGCATGAAAGTGATGAGGGAAACAAGACACTGACTTCCAATTTTACACACATTTACGTTATACCGATCGCCCCAAAGTATTCATGATGTCAGTCTCAGAAAATTTACGGAGATTACCGAAGTAAAATGTTATGGCACTCCCTTGCAAGAGTCCTCCTAAAATTAATAAAATAAAATAATAAATTAAGGAAATGGTTATTAATTACTATACATATATTTTTTGTTCGTTGTCTTCTTTAATATGACACCATAAAATCAGTAAGTCAAAATCCATGTCACTTGACCTTTAATTTTCTCATTTAGGTGATGTGGTGATGGATTCACAAATATAGCACAAGTTAAATTGGCCTGGGGCTCTCTTATATATTATTATGTAAATTTATATATTACCATTGTATAACCACTTCCATAGTGATTGCAAGCACCTCATGAGTGACCCTAATAAAATCTTTTCAATTTTTACATGGTAATTAAATTTACAAAAAGTAAAATTTGATTCTGGTATACATCTTTAAAAGTAAAATTGGTTCTAATTTTTTTCCATAGTATAAGGAGCGTTAAAATTTATGTTTCTCTGCACTTAGGGACAGGGTTTTGCTACTTGGACTTTTCAGACATGCCTTAAATTACGTGTAACCACAGAGCTTAACTTTAAGCAGAATTGTTAGTTTTGAGTTTCTAGAAATTACCCCCCCCCCCCCGCCACCTTTCACAAGGACAAATATCCCAAAAAAATTAAAAGAGTTTATAGTAAATAACCATCTTCTATTTACCTGTCAGATAGGGTTTGTTTAGAATCAAGAACCTGATAAATTAGCATCAATGCTTGAACACCTACGTGAAATCTAACAGTCTGAACAACTTTAAACATAATGTCGATCTGCTCGTTGATTTTTTCCACATCAGCCTTGGAGTACGGATAAGCTCTGTTCACTCCTGTAAGAAGAGCACTCATCATTTTGCTGTTCACTTCACTGCGTTTGACACAAGCTTTAAAGAAGCTGAAGTAAATGGCGATTAAGCGTGCAGCAAGAGCAGCATCATTCTGGGAGAGCAATATCTGATTCAGAAAGCAAACTCCATAATACTGAGCCCTTGGCTGAATGTTAGTCCGAAAGATTAAATGTTCCACTTCGTCAACGATGAAAGGTTTCATGTTAGGATGATGTTCTGCTAGTCGATTCAGCCTGTCGACAGATAACGCTGCAATCTTATGTTTTGGATCTCCGAGTTTGTTGACAAACTTTTTTAACAAGAGCTACAACAAACAAAATACAAATAACTTTGTCAGAATTAATGGAAACACTTTGTAAAGTAAGGAGCTTTCAACGCACCTTACATGGCTAATTTCTCTTACGGAAGGTTGTTCATGTTCAAAGAGTTTACCTGTTCGTTTTCCGCATTACTAACTAATAGTTCATATACTGTGATTAAAGCTTTCTGTTTTGTAGTTTCGATAGCATCTTTGGAAACATGATCAATTTGTTCTATGAATGCTTTATATTTCTTTTTTAATTCATCTTCAAAAAGCCAAAGCATCAGATGCCTATCAATTATCTCTTGGGACCCATTTGCAGATTGCAGCAACTGATCAAATGCCCGCTGTGTGGAAAATGAAACAAAACAAAAAGTAATTAAATACGAAGGATTTTAGTTTTTCTTGCATTAAATGCAGAAACAGCATACGAGGGCGGGGGGGGGGGGGGCAAAAAGTCATTACAATCAACATGAAAGAACGATCGCTTTTGAAAATGTTAGTGGCACTGCAAAGTGAAAATCTCGAATGCTGGAGTATACAAAGCAGCATTTGGTGCAGTACCGCTAAACACCGCCAGAGCGTCAAAAGCAACATGGTGCATCCTGTCGGAAAATCGGAGATGAAAGTCTTGATAAAATTCCAGCATTTGAAGGGAAATGAAGCCAAACAAATCTACGAGGAGTTAATGGCCATTCATGGTGACAATGCCCCGTCGCACGAGAGAGTCGCCATGTGGCGTGGACGTTTCCAGTGCCAAGATGAACTCAAAGTGGACGCCCCTCCAGCTGTGATGAGCCATGACTGCGAAGCAAGTGGAGATGATATTCCTCTCAGACCACCGTATCACTGTAGAACAGACGTTGCCCACGAGAAAGACAGGCCGGGGCGCTAAAAAGTCACATGACCAAAGTAGATCGACCAACAGTCCACTCTTCATTGTTTCCATCTTGGATTTCAATGAAGATTGGATTGTTGCTCGATATACTTTGGTCATGTGACTTTTTAGTGCTCCGGCCTGTCTTTCTAGTTGGCTTTGAGAACAGATCATAGGAAAGGTCACATCAGCCACGGCACTCTTTGCAACATCCTACACAAAGAATTTCACAAGACAAAGGTCGCTGCCAGGTGGGCGCCACGTATGCTCAAGTGTTTGCAAAAAAAAAAGTGACGCAGGGATGCAGCTTCTGAACTTTTGAACCTATGTCAGGCTAACCCAGATGATTTTTTTAGCAGCTTGTGAATATGGACAACCAGAGCAAGCAGTGAAAACATACAACTTACCCGTCGTCGAAGAAGGCGAAGTCACAGCCATCGTCGGGATAGGTCATGTTGAGCATTTTTTGGGATTCACGAGGGGCTGATTTGACAGACTACATGCAGAAAGGACAGATGATCACGGGAGCATACTGCTGGGACCTTCTGCGGAAGTTATGGGAAGGTGTCCAAAGGGGTCAGACTTCTGCACAACAATGAGAAATCTTCCAGGTGATTATAATAACTTTATGACCACTTCTCGTATGAGACGTAAAAGATTACCTTTGAAAACTCAATCAATTTCCTGTTTTTCGGTAAAAGATCTCCTAGAAACAAATCACGTAGCGTATCTACGACACAAAAAAGCAATTCAAGGTTTACATTCGGAAGAAGTGTATTTACAGCACTTTCAAACTGGAGTTGCTAATATTGTTGTATCTCTACCTATAGCCATTAAACATTCACGCCTTGATTTGACATTGACCAATTCAATCAAATTGTCTAAATTTTGAAGATTGTGAACAGGAGATTCTTGAATCAACAGGGTCATGGCTGCCATTCGATCGGCAACCGTTCCAGTTTTGAGCACTATTTGGGTCCATGCAGAGTCGGCTCGCTTTTTCCGAGATACCATATCTGAATGTTATAAAAATCCATAAAAATTCGTTAACAAAATGCAACGTGATCAATTCTTTTAATAACAAGATCTAAGAATAGAAATAAAAGTATTTAAAGCTTTACGTTTCTTGTATAAAGATACATCGTGTTCCAACAATTTGGATGCATAAGCTTTTATGGAGCTTAGCTCAAGAGGCATTGAAGAAGTAATTGAGGAAAGGTTAAAGGCCTGGAATAAAAAAAAACACAAAAAAAAAACAAAAACGATTTGTCTATTTCCTATTGTCTACATAGAAAATAAACTACGTAAATTCTTCAAATATTTTCTAACCTCGTTTTCAAACCATTTTTTCCCTGGTTTTATAAGCATGTAATTCCTGTTCCGTGGTTCGTGAGGAAAGAGCTGTAAATTGAAACCATATAATCAATTTAAAAATACTTTAGGGAGCTTACAGTTGTGCCCCCACCCATGAGGGCACTGCCCCAGCAGCTTAATGAATTCAAAGACCCTCTTGGGTGTGGGAGCTAGAAAGTTCTGGACTGGTTAAAGAGACGACACAAATACAGAAGGGTTAAAAAAGAACCAAATTCTTTAATAAACTTAATAAAACAATACAGCTTTTTCAAATGGTTTTTACACCGGTGCAATAACTATAAACAAAAGGCTAACAAGCTTACTCTACAGGTTGAGTCAAAAGTCGCAGTACACCCTGTTTTTTCGAAAATCTTGCAGGAATTGGGAAATCTGAATATTCCAGTAAGGTATGGGTGAGGTGGCCTATCTTTTACAGTATATACCGAACATGGCTGCCATTTTGAAATCGGCCATCTTGAATCTAAGTCAATTTTTTTTTAATGGAAAGGGGGTCGTGTGATATATCAAATAACATGAGCATTTTCTGACAATTTCATTCCTGTAAACAGATTAGAAATACCAGTTAGGGTTCAAAAGTTACTACACATTTTGTTTCATTTTGAGCAGGTAACTGAAGATGGCTTTGACCACGGAGGAGAGAATTGAAGTCATTTTGATACTGTCATAGCTGCAGATTTTAACAACCCGCACCCAGAACGACCTCCAATTTCACACAACACTGTCAGGTGCTTAATTAAGAAATTCCAAGAAACTGGGACTGTGGTTGACAAGGGACGGAGTGGCGAGATAACCTCAACTGGTGAGACAACCTCAACCAATGGTTTTGACGTCCTATGGGAAAACGTGAATTCCTTTCTTATCGTCTTTGATTAAATTGCAATGAGACGTGGCAAACCATTAAATTGCAAAAAGGACAAATTGATGTCTTAAAAGGTAAAGATTTGTCAACTAGGGTAATTGCCTGACGTTTGCAACAATCGCAAACAATTATCCAGCATTACATTACCCTAGGACACAAAAACGGCATAAAAAAGTCTTCTGGGCATCCACAGAAGTTGTCATCAAGATAAAAACGATTTGTAACACAGAAAATTAAAACTGACTAGACGTCGTACAGAAAACTAGCTAGTGACCAGACCCTCAACGTTTCAAAATCAACAACTGGCAACGTTGTTAGGAGCAATGGTCATTTAAAATATAAGAAGAAGAAATGTGCACCGAAGCTGCCCCAAGAACACAAAGAAAAACGACAGGCATGGGAGAGAAAGATAAGATGGCTTGGACAACAGAATGGCCAAGAATCATCTAGAGTGATGAAAAAAAAAATTAATTTAGATGGTCCAGATGGGTGGGGACTTTACTAGCATGGCTTAAAGGGCAAATAAGACCAAATCGGAAGTTGATTTCATATAGGTTTGAATACTTTTCTGATACTAAATATCAATTTTATTATTTTTTTACTTTCATTTTTAATAAAGAAATCATAAAGTCCACCTCAGGTAATATAAATTCATTTTGAAGTTTGTCAAAAATTCCTGCAATAGCGTTGCTTATGACGTCAGTTTTGCTATCCGAGGCCGACGAGATTTACAGGCCGTGGCGATATTCACAAGCCACAGGCCCGATGAGATTTACTAGCTTGGCAACGATGACGTCACATGCAGCTAATGTTTTTGAATGGATGGACCCCCATTTCGCTTGTTTGTTGCCTCTTTCTTAAAAATTTTTTAACTTTTTTCCATAAAAACTTGTTTTCATTTTTTCATGTTACATTCTTTCTGATTATTTATTATTTCGATAGTAATATTTTTGGTGTCCTTTGCTCTTTAAGAAAAGAGCCAGAGATTTATTCAAAACGCCAGTGTGGAGGGGGGCGGGGGAGTCAGTTATTGTTTGGCAGACCTTTAGTTGGAGTAAGAAAATGCTAGAAAAATAATTTCTGCCATATGCTGAAGGCATCACTGGGCTTCCGTGGTGGTTTCAGCAAGACAATGCCTCAATTCACACTGGTGCCAGCACCAAAAAGTGGCTTGCTGATAATGGTGTGGATTTGTTGAGTTGGCCTGCACCCTCACCAGACTTTAATCCTATTGAAAATGCTGGGGTATGCTATGAACCATGCATCTTGCACCGATTATCATCCCACATTCAAAGTCGGGTAATTCGCGATATGCTGCCATGTTCACTACACACTTTAAAGCTCAGATATTGTGGCTACACTAGCGCCATACACCACATCTGATTGCAACATTTGAGTCATAGAGGGGGGGGGGGGTTCTAGAAATTAAGGTGTCGACTACTAAGGTCATTTTGCGCCTTTTACACAAGTTATATCTGTACACAGCCTGGGACAAACACAAACATCCATGCCCACGGTGGGATTCGAACCCACGGCCAGGTGGACTCGAGAACTAGAAAGCCTACTACGCCCTAGCCCTCTCGGCCACCTGGCCGGCTAGAGTCATAGATGGCCCATCCTCAAATGGGACAACCCTTCCTGTGACTTTTGGCCACTCAGTTTACAAAATACAGGGAGTCCTCGACTTATGATGTTTCAACTTACAACGATCCGCATTTACAGCATTTATAAACTCATACTAATTTTTCTACATTACAAAAAAAAATAAAAAAAATACAAAAAACGCTATAGAAAATGATGTTTCGGCTTAAGATGCACTTTCCAGGAACTAATTGTGTCTTAGGTACGAGGACTTCCAGTAATGCAACTCAGCAATTTCTAGTTAGTTCCCTGCTTAGTGACCACAATAATTACAATAATAAATAGAAAAGGGAAGGAAATATTCCACGACCTGGACTCGAACCAGGGACCATGCCTATCCCTGGCACTTTTCTTACAAGATATCCAATGGGACTTCCGTGAAGCCACCAAGCAGCTAAATCGGCAGAGCAAACCCTGACTCATCCTTACCCTTAAACCATCAATAAAAAGAGCAGCTGAAATGTGCATACATGATGCTAAATAAATAATATTGTGGGAAAGTTTTTATCACCTTCTTTATTACTTCATAAAAATTCTATTAAAATTAAATACCAGAAGGATAATAAATATTAAAAGTACTTACTTGGTGCATGTTGTCCAACGCCTGACCTTTTTCTTCGTGATTGGCAAGTTTTCCATTTATTTTGTTTTGGATTATTTGTTTGGATTGAGCCAATTTTTTGGATATCTTCAGTTTTTTAATTTCTCTTAATTTTTTCTTCATTATCTTCTTACCAACCCCTGGATTGTGGTTGTTCCTTTTATTAACTGAAGACATCCTTGTTTTAGTTTTAACTGAAACATCAAATAAAGAAAATTTCATTGTTCATGAAAAATGCTTATATAGAGCTGAGCACAACTAAAATGCTAATTTTTGTTTTTTTGGGAGTGCATTGCAACTAGTCCACATGAATGCTTGCAAGCAGTTATCCAAGTTAGTGTTACTGCATCCAAAAAAGAGGTTCCAGAAAGACTTGGAGAAGCTGCCATACTAAAGATAAGTCCAGCCGAAAGGAGATTCTATTAAGTGAAGGTGAATTGATCTCTTTGTGAAAAAAAAAAATGAGTAATTTCAGAAGTGTTCTCCCCTTGACTTTCTTGCATATTCACACTTAAGGATGTCACTTTATTGTGTGGTCAAAACCAATTATGCCTATTTGATCAAGAAATTTTATATCTAATTATCTTTTGCAATTATAAAGGGCTTACAAAATTTAACCATTTCTATCCATTAAAATGCTAGTTTATATGAAAAATGTTCAGTAGGTGTTCAGGTAAAATATCCCTTCTGCTTGCGTGATTCAGCCGTCCTTTGATATCTAACTATCTTTTCATCATTAGAAAGACCTAGGATTGCTTACCTTATTTAAAATCCTGGTTTATAAGAAGAAAAAACTGAATATACAACCCCGTGACAAAAGTATTAGACCACTAATAATATTAATGGAAGGTTCAGAAGAAAACGTTTTATTTGCACAATGCATTGGAAATGGAAAATAAAACAAAAATATTGCAAGAATGTACATTTGTTCTAGTACATCTACTGCAGCTTGCAGCTTACAAAACAAATATGAATCTGTATAATAAATTGATGAAAAACAACACTCATGGACACAAGTATTAAACCACCTCATTTTGAGGACAAAATTATTAGAGCAGACTCACAATTTAGAATTATTTCCCCTCTCTTATAATAAGTCAGACCCAATATGTCAATCAGATTGTACTGACATGTAAAGTAGCTTTGTTTTTTTCTAAGAAAAAATTTCTGTTAATCATTTATTTGTAATAATTTTCTCACGAAACATGGGTCGTGGCAAAGAACACTTGAGGGGCATAAAAAAAAGATTTGTTGAACTGGCAAAGGAAAACGATTCACAGAGACACATTGCAGGCGTTCTTAGTGTCAGTAAAACTGCTGTACCGTACACTTTGAATAAGTATAAAGCAACAGGGAATATTAAAAACATCAAACGTTGTGGACGTCCACGTGCAACCACCATGGCTGAAGATAAAATACTGAGAAATATCTGCAAAAAAAATGCACAGTGCTTCATCATCAGAGATAGCAAATGAATGGCAAACCTATGGAGTGCACGTTTCAAGCAAAACAACAATCCGTCGTCTAAATGAGATGGGATACGTATCACAGAAAGCCAAGATCAAATCTCTCATCACACCACGGCAAGCCAAAATTAGACTTCATTGGACTAAGCAACATCATACTTGGACTGTTCAGGACTGGGAATCAGTGATTTTTTTCGGATAAAAGTAGATGTTATATTGGCTATAGTGACAATATTGGTGATAAAGTTTGGAGACTACCAGATTGCCTCAAGAGAAGTGTTAAGCTTCCTGCTGGAATCATGATCTGGGGATGTATGACAGCAAGTGGCCCAGGAAATATGTGCGTGGTGAAAGGAACTGTTAATGCAAAAGCTTACCAAGAAATTTTGGAGTATCATTTGCTATTGTGACATTCACCACCCCCTGTACCAAGACCAACGCGCACCTTCTGAGGATATGCACCGGGGAATGAGTGACGCCAAGGGTTCGAGACCTAAAATGAGGCTGGCACAGACACGGAGTTGTGTGATTGTACTTTTTATTCTCATTTAACTGTTGTAACGCCCCACTTTTATCTAGTAGGTCAGTTTTGTTATTTGATTAATATTTAGTGATCTCTGTGAATTTTAAATATTTGTTTATGTTTGGGAATGGTGGGTTCATTTTATTGTTCCTGTAATTTGTTGAGGTATTTTTCTTATTGATGTCTAGAACGAGAGAAGATTGTCTTAATTTTAAGCTTTATTTTTTTTAGTTTCTTATGCCTAACTGGGTGTTAAGCCTTTTTTTCTTATGCGTTTAATTTTATTTATCTTTTGTTCTCGTGCCTCAAGTTTTCTTATTGTTATCGTTAGCTTAAGGTTGTTTTTTTTTTTTAACAATATATCATTTTTATTTAGACTTCACTTGTGTTCTTTTTTAATGAGTGTGTGGCCCATGCCGCGTGAGTTGACACAGTTTTGCTGTTAAGCTTGTGCATTTTAGTTTGGGCAGTTTGGATGGCGGTCCCGCCGAGGTAACAACTTCCTCCCGATCGTAGCCTTGGAGTCTGGCTTGGAGTCCACCCGAGATGAATTCCCCCCTTCAAGCCAGAGCCAAGCACACACTTGTGCCGACGACGAAATCAAGAAAGGATCTTCTTCACTCACCACTGATGCAGCCCCCTCCCTCCGGAGTTATGGCCTCAGCTCTTAGTCCACGGCACGTTGAAGGGAACGACAGTGAGGACTACTGACTTACACTATTGACAAATAACCTCGATGACTATGCGTCACCTTTGTGAAGTGAATTCTGTGTTCCCTCCGAATATGTGACTTTATTATTGTTTTTTTTTCCCTTCCTCATAGGGTTACCGTAGACCTCCTAGCAAAAGGTCTACATGACGCCTTCCCGTTAGCGTCCGATTTGCTTTGATAAAAAAGAAATTATGGAGACCAATGAGTACCTCTGCATTGTGAGTCTAGCTTCATAGAATGTCAGTGTATCATCTATTTCCCATGGGATCCGATAGCTGCATTTAAAAACAAAAAAAAAGGAGAAAAGAAAGTACTTAAAACATGGATAGTTATCTCATGGTTTCGACTTATCCATGTAAGGCCTTACGATTTCATATTAAAAAAAAGAAAATTCAGTTAATGGAATATATAGATTTTGGGCTAACCTAAAAATGAAATCTGACTTAATGTTTAGCGATGGTTGTATTATAGTTTCAGCTGAGATTTTGTGTACTGTACTAACAAATGGCGTGTAATTTGTTCATTCTTCTTTTTTGTTACATTTTAGTTTTAGGATTGAGAATGTTATAATTCTTTCGCGGATCCAGGGAACCGTTTGTAAGAATAACTTGACTGGAAACGATCTCGGGTGACTTATTGAATCTTTAAGAAGCTTTACTTTAGATCTTTGATTTGCGCACTCGTTACAGGCAGCATCTGACGTAAAAATCCGAATTAACGGCAAGAGACAAAACCCCTTTAGAATGGAAGTATGTGATTTACACGTTAAAGTTTGTTGTCCGGGATCGAGTTCGGAAGAGTTATTCCCTGTGTTGGTAAAAATGTTAATAAGAAAAAGTCGTATGCTTTGAAATAGCTTGAATAGAATTTTAAAATTTACCCGTTCCTTTGACTTTTGGTTTTTGCGAATTCTGTCTATTAATTTTTTTTCTCGTTTTTTTTTTTAATATTTTCTACCTTACCCTTGTGATTATACCTTTGGATATCCGAAACAGGTGATCTAGTTTGTTTAACAAGTCAAGTACAGCTAGTTTCAGCGGATCCCATTTCCCGTGGTTGCTTTGTAAGCTAGTATTCAAAGAAGAAAGAAGAAACCGAAGACTACTATTCATATTTGATCGCTTGCTTCATTTTGTATTTTTACTTTGTTTTCCTTATTATTTTTGATTTGTCAATAAAGAAAATCCTTATAACAAGGGCTAAACGTATTTTTGGGTTTTGTAGTCTTTTTAACTATTTTCCCATATTCATCCTTTTTGTAGTTTGGCCTCTTATGCATGTTTTAGACAGAGCTTATCTTATAGTGATCTTGGCTTCAGGGTAATCTCTTTCTATAGTATCTTCTCGGCCTGTTAATCTTTAAAGGGGGGACGTTACAAGCTTTTTTACGTTTTCGTACATTACACTGTCACAATGTGCACAAAGTGAAAGTACACCAAAGAGATTTTGTATTTAAACTACTGCAGTGTACTGCTTTAGTATCATTTAGGGCCCTATAAACAAACATGCATTAATCCTAAACTTATGAGCTTTATCTATAAATGCAACCAGGTTGCTGTCATATGGTGCTCGCAACTCAACACTTAAGGTTGAGGGATTGACCCTGGTACAAGCATATGAAACAGCAGCTGTGGGCGGGGCTAGCCGCTCCTCAAAGCACACTCAGAACTTCCGCAATAAGTACTCCTAATAGAAACGCATAACATGCACTCAGTGCTTCTTTTATTGCTGCTAGACGGAGGAGAAACACAGGAACCTCCCCTGGCCGATCATGAATGCACTAGTTCAGCGGGCTCTGTGTTCAACCGAGAAAACAATGTGATTAGTTGTGATTGGTTGCTGTCCCAGTGTTCCGCACCTAGGAACTATTGCCTCACTTTTTGCAAGTTGTGCACTATAGCGAGCTACACCATATGGCAACGCCAAGAACGATTTTATCTTAATTCCCAAATCGTGTCTTCTTAACATTATAGGCAGACAACAGTTTGTACATGATTAAATTATCAGTGCACTTTAAAACTGATCACGTTGATTTAAGGTGCACACGATGTTCATATTCTGACGGAGGAGAGAAGGTTCAAAACGGTGCATATGACTTCTCAGAATGGGCAAGGCCGGGGCAAGTGCAGTTTCCACGGACCAAAATAACAAACGCACTCACCAAGTTTACAGCACAAGTAGGGGTCCTTAAGACATCAGCTAGTGTACGGTCAATACCATCAACCTCAAATACTCGAATGTTGATGACGCCATAACCATGTTGCGTGCTGCGTGCTCATTCACAACAGCTCTAAAATTGTTCTTCAAGCTTATAATTTCAATTACTAATTCTACTTATTACTGTTAACTAAATTTGCATTACTAGTCATTTTGACTACTTGTTACTATTAAAATAAATATTTACTCAGCTTGTTTGAAACACAAAAACAGGAGCGATTGTAAATACGTCCTCCCTCTACGAGAGAAGAATTCTTTGGTCAAAAAAAAAAGAACTCTATACGCAACAAAAAAAAATTATAATCAGCTCATGAGATTCAAACAACAGACAAAACAATGCTCTGCCAGAGCCTGTCTTCTCTTTTTCCAAGCAATTAACTCAACAACAATAACAGCCCTCGACAGAGCTCACAACAAACACTTAAAACAACCAAAAAACGCCACAACAAGGGAACATACACGCTATATTGACAACAGCACACAAAACAATCATTCACCCAACAATATCTCTGAAAAATAATGAAAACTGATAAACATAAACCTAATATTTTCTTAATACTAATGATATTTTTTACAACACGCGATGAAAGCAACTTGTTTACACTTAGCTTTCATAAGTTAAGTATGGCATTAACAAGGTAAGTATAGCATTAACTTAACCTATCTCTAATTGACATACACAAAAATGAGACTTCCGCCGGACACATGCAGCACTAACTGACATGGAATGTCACACTATCAACAATGGAGGAAAAGTGTGGTGATAATGCTTCTTGTCACCAGTCCATGTCAGTGAAAGCTTGGAAATTGAAGAGTGGCATTACAAGCTTGGACTGGCCTCCCAACAGTGCAGATCCTCAATCCTATTGAGAATCTGTGGGGTTTACTTAAGAAAAATGTTGCCAAAGAATGAGCAACCACAATTGAATTGTTGATGTGTGCAATTATGAAATGCTGGAAGGAAATTCCTGCAGAAATGTGCTCAAAATTGGTAAATCAAATGCCTAATAGAATAAATGCAGTAATGAAAGCAAAAGGTGGTCCTACCAAGTATTAAAGTGTACGTTTTTTCACCTGGTCTAATAGTTTTGTCCTCAAAATGAGGTGGTTTAATACTTTTGTCCATGAGTGTTGTTTTTCATCAATTTATTATACAGATTCATATTTGTTTTGTAAGCTGCAAGTTGCAATACATGTACTAGAACAAATGTACATTCTTGCAATATTTTTGTTTGTTTTTATTTTCTGGATTGAAGGATTAAAAAATCGCATTGTTGGACAAATACACGATGAGCTCGCTGCAATTAAAAGCTATTGAACTGATTGGGAATCCCAGTCTGCCAATCAGGCAGCATCCTGGGATTCTTTCTGCTTCTTTCCACTCTCGATATATTGATATTATCGCGACCAATATTATGATTATTTCCAGGAAAAAAATGAATAAAATACTAAAAACTTTTCTATCGAAAAATGGAAGGAAAAATTCTGCGACCTGGATTCGAACCAGGAACCTCAACTGTCATGGTCGATGCCTCTACCAATTGGGCTATCGCAGGCACCCGGACAGTCATGCTGCCACAAGGTGTCTTAAAGACAACCAATGACAGTCGAGGTTTCTGGTTCAAATCCAGGTCACAGAATTTTTCCTTCCATTTTTCACTAGAAAAATCATTACCTGACGTGTTTGAAGATTCATCCCCAGTATATATATATTTATTATTATTATTATTATTATTATTATTATTATTATTATTATTATTATTATTTACTAAAAACTTACTAAAAAAAAAACCCTAAAAATACTAAAAATCTACCAAAAATTCAAAAATACTAAAAAAAAATCTACTAAATATTCCAAAAATATGCCAATTTGGTAGAAAATATACTAAATTTGGTAACACTGCTCTCTTTGTCCACACGCGGAATTCTCATGACACTGAAAGCAACACCATTTTTAATGGCATTTCCTGATGCAGAGGACCCGCTTTGCAAAGAGGCAATGCGGACGGCTCCTGCACTTGTGGACAATCCGTACTGCTCTGAAGCCGCCCACAGTGGCAACAGAACTTTGTCCGCGCGGGCGGCGTCCCCATACTGTGAAATGGGCCTTAGTAAAGGAAATACACCAAAGAGAGTTAATCACTTAAATCACCCAGGGGAGTTTTCAGTTTATTTTAGGTTCTTACTGATGAAGATCACAAGTGTTCAAAAAAAGCTTTTCTAAGGTTTGTTTGTTCATTTCATTGTGGATTAAGAGGTGTATTTCGATTTCCGTTCTATGGTTCTTTGTTTATCCACAGTATTTTCAGTTAATTTTTACTATCCGCACATTGACTGATTTTGCGTTTTTTTTTTTTTTGGCATTGTGTTTTGTTTGTGGATTCGGACGTTAGAGGGCATGTTTTGGCTGTCTCTTCCTGTCTTGCGCTAACTGTTGCCATAGGTATCAGGTCAGTTCGTCGAGGGTCAATTCGTCGAACGTCATTTCGTTGACTGTGTCAGTTGGTCGGGTGGTTAGTTCGTCGGACGTCAATTAGTCGAACGTCAATTCGTCGAGGTGTCAGTTGGTCGAGCGGTCAATTTGTCGGAGACAAATTCGTCGGGTGTTTCAGTTGGTCGAGATAATAAATAAATGATTGGAAAAAACATTAATAAAATTTATTAACGAAAAATTTTTTTGTTATTAATTTAATTACTTGAAAGGTAAGCAATAAATGCCGTTACTGTTAAAAACAGTATTCAAATACAGCTTTTGTAAACAACGTGATATAGCGGCTAAAATGAATTGTAACCACTATAAACGTGATCTTGTTGACAAGGGGTCCAGACATCTGCCCCAAACTGCTTATACCGCTTCAGTATCCTTCATTTTCAGAATGAAATTATTAACTCTGTAAAATTAATTATCGGACAAATTGAGCACATATAGGAAATTCAATTTTTATTAAGCAGGGCTTGAAATTCAGGGCGGGATGGCGGTATTCTTGCCCAAAATTTTAAAATCGCTCCCAAAAAATCTTTCAGGAGGGGAGTTTCCCCACCCATGACATTTAATCATATTAAAATTTTTATGATTTTTTATTAATATTTTTTTTCTCTGTATCTTACAATATTAGTTTTCTCAATATAAGTTTGGACACTATCACACTTTTCCGTACGTAAATCATTAGATTACGGGTTTAACTTGTCATCAATCAGTGTTGTTGGATATTTTCATACAGATTTAACTTTTGAACCAATGGAATTTCCTAATTCCAATCGTCACCGTTGCGGTATCATCAAGAGAAAAATAATAAAGTAATAGGATTTATTGGGTAGCTCATACATTAGCATTATGTTTAGATGCTTCAAAATCATGTTCAGAGATTGCTAAATACCAAGACACACTAACAACCATTTTCATATATTTTAGTAGTATTTTTTGTTTATTGAAATATAAGAATTTATTATATTTTTTTTTTGACTAAGTTTTTGGTATTTTATTATTCTTAACACATTTATGTACAAAACTTAAAATATGTTGAAAAATCACTTGCATAACACGTAACTTATTGCCTCCCTCCCAAAGAGTTTAACTCCCCTCCATTTACAAAAATTTGAATTTCAAGCCCTGATTAAGTAAAAATTAAATAATATTAATATTAAGCTCCATGAGCTTTTATATCCTATGGTCGATTTCCCAAAGTTAACAGAAAATTTCACATTGAGTGGAATGGTTTTTAAGCTTCCATCAATATCCTGACCATTTGACAACAAGACCACGTTTATTGTAGCTACAATTCATTTTAGCCTCTGTATCACCTTGTTTACAAAAGCTGTATTTAAATACTGATTTTTAACAGTAAAGGCATTTATTATTACCTTTCCAGTAATGAAATTAATAACAAAATTTTTTTCGTTAATAAATTTTATTAAGGTTTTCCTCGACCATTTATTTATTATCTAGACCAACTGAAACACCCGACAAATTGACACCTCGATGAACTGACGTTCGACTAATTGACCTCCGATGAACTAACTTCCCGATCAACTGACACAGTCAATGAAATGATGTTTGACGAATTGATGCTCAACGAACTGACCCTTGACGAATTGACACGTAACCGTTGCCATAGCAACTACACATAATAAGCATGTTGTGGCTGTTTCGAGCTATTTGTGGATTTCTGATTTTCTTTTTTCTGCTTCCTGGATAATTAGCCATTGTCGACAGGAACCATCTTTTAAAGGTAAGTCAGCGTTTTTTTTTGTTTTTTTTTGTGCATTCTGGTGTTGGGTTAGGTTAACTGAGGTTGGGTTAATAGGTTAAATAATTAAAAATAGTAACTCTTTTTGATTAAAAAAAATAGAAAAAATAAAATAAATCCTAAAAAACAATTGATAATGAAAGTCACCCAATGTGGAGAAATGCAATTTATGAAGTGGACGGAAACACAGATGAATCGAAGGTCTTGTGGAGCGTATTATGTAGATCTGATTTTAATTATTTATTCAATATTACAACTCTTACTCTTATTTAATTATTAACTTAGGTTAAACCATAAAATGAGCTCCCGTAACTTTCTGGCAGCCATTTCTGTGAACAATAAAAACATACTGATCATTAGCTCCTATAACTGGCCAAACAGGATAGGGTATATATGTCTCTAGGGCGTGTGAGCGCTCTCGGAAACTGATTTACCGCCCACAGCGATTTAGCACCAACAGTGATTTACCACCCGCAGGTAGTAGAAAGGGAGTTAAAAGTTTCCTTGGATAACCTCTCTTTCAACAGATGGCGGGTCGTGTCACAGTTGTTTTCAGTTTGCGGATTCAGTCATCGCGTGATTGTGCGGATAGTAAAAATTTACCATCTTTTTTTACTTTTTATGATACCACCATTCAGTTAAATGTCATCTTCTGTAGATTATATAAAATGTGTAAAATTCTAAAAAGGGGGAAATGATAGTCTGAAATACGGTGAAAATAGGGGAATTGAGCAAACAAAGTTGAGAACCACTGCTCTAAAGGAAAGAACATTACTAAATGCCTATTTACAGGAAAATGATTATAATTAAGGAACAAACCATAGACATCTATGCCCTCAGCGGGATTCAAACACACAGGTTGCTGGTCTCGAGAATGTTAAGACCTATGTCTCAGCATTCCAGGCCACCAAGCCAGCAACAGCAAAATATGTTCTATATAAATTATTTGTATTTAATAAAAGTGGTGGCATCACTTTTAAAGGGAGATGCTACTGTCACCCCATCACAAATTAAGAACACTTAAATGAAAAATAATTTTACATGCTAATTTTTTTTTGTGCGTATTTCCACAAATCTAACAAAAATACCATTAAGAAACATCATATAAACAAAAAATAAGTAAATACAAAAAATAGGAAAGACAAATTCCATAGCTACTTTAACTTCAAAGCATTTAGTGACGAGCTCAAAATGATAGTTAAACATCCTGTCGTAGGTTCTGTATATATTGATACCTCTTCATATATATCCCTGTTAAACTATTTTTTATATTTGCAGATCTAACTGAATATATTCGACTGTGTTAATATTATTTTTACACTTGATGTAGAAATAAAGAGGGGGGGTATACTTCAATGTTTACATGCCCCGATCGCGTACCACATACAAGGAAGCCACCTTTAGCGACAGAATCGTTTTACTGCCATTTTCGCACTTTTAATTATCGATTTTGGAATTACCTCAGAAGAAAAGGAGAGAGATACTTCAAATCTTTTATTCCGATTATAATAAAAGTCACGATCACCAAATATCAAGGATGAAATTGTAAGCCATGAGTTTCCATTAGAAGCGACATGTTGGTTAAAACTAAAAGGCGAAACCGTTTTTTAAAAATTAACACATTTTCCACATTATATATAGAATTATTTTTAATATAAAATTATATTTTTGTATTCATCGCGCTTTTAGAACATCTAATGCGTATTTATGTATTTATATTTCATTTTAAAATTTAAATAAAGCGAAACGAAGCGAAATAAGAAAACGGTGAGAAGCATCTCCTTTTACTCATTTTACTAAATTCTACATCCGCGTCGTTTCTGAAATTATAGCATATCTTAGATAATTTGTTTAAATACGTGTTATATATCTATATATAGACCCAAAAGGTAAGATTAGTTCATTTCACTCTATTAGCAGATGGAATTAACGCATAATTTGAAAGTTATGGTTTGTTTAGCTTGAGCGCCTTCCTTATTATGATCGCTTTAGGCTGACAAAGGTTTTCTGTCACGATAATGGCTGAACATTATCCGAGCGAAGCACACTGCAAATCACCGTTGCTTTGAAAATATGGATCGCTTTACTGTTATTTTTATGAATAAAACGAGAATGGAAACTAAGGCCAAGCCGATGTAT
The DNA here is from genome assembly GCA_023313115.1 of Rhysida immarginata. Classification (NCBI taxonomy): domain Eukaryota; kingdom Metazoa; phylum Arthropoda; class Chilopoda; order Scolopendromorpha; family Scolopendridae; genus Rhysida; species Rhysida immarginata. The sequence continues at coordinate 868,643 of JAHWFO010059233.1, forward strand.
TTTTGTTTATACTAAGTTATGATTTAAAGACTAGCTTAAACAAGTAATGATTTAGTGATGGTGTAGGTGTATTTATTAGCTTGTGTCGGTCTGATTTAACCTGACGTGTATTGAGATGCGCCCGTCGAAGGTAGATTTAAGGTTAGGTGAAGCCATAATGGCAAAAATTGCTGGTTTTTATGCGTTGGGATCGCCTTTCTTTTATTGGGTAACACTGTGGGGGTGTTTGGAGAGCTTTTACGTCAAAGTAATATTTGCCGGCTACAAGCGTAATTCAATAGTGCTAAAACGTGCGCAAATAATATTTTGAAAATGTTATTCGATTCGTTTATTACCATTTATTACTTCTTTAATATCCTGAAATTTTTATTTGAAACCTGAACTTTCGTCTATTTGTTTCTTTTAATGAGGCAATTTTATTTTTAAGTATTTTCTCTGAACAAATTAAGCCGCATTAAAATAGCCTGAGGCAGACATGTTTAGAAGATTTTTAGCAACATTTTTTGGTATACCCATTTTTTCTATAAGTTTAAAGAAGTGAGGCACTTTATGGATGTTCACACAATCAATATGAACATTACACTGCACATATTACTCTGAAGCCTAAATGTAAGAAATAGATTTTATTTTTTTATGATCACATCAAAATTTTTAAATAATAAATAGATTCAAAAATAAATAATAATATCTACATGAATATAATTTATTCTCACAGCTTTATTTATTTCTTTATTATTAAATTACATCCCACTGGCAGATGGTCAGAAATCAATAGGCCTATACCTTTATTTATAGTCTTTTATCATGAATATGATTATTTCAATTCACTTTATTACAATGATTAACTTGAAAGAGACTAGCCAGTTATTATGCTCGCAAAAAACTTAGTGCAATTTAATTAACCTTCGTTTAATTAAATTTCAACATCTGATCACCAACCAAGTTACATGAAATTAGGCCTGGATTCACAAAAATGACTTTATTAACGATGTCGGTAAATTTATCAGTTATATGATTTGTCCTAAATGTAATTCACAATATGTATAGGTAGCCTTTTTAAACGTGACAAGAAAATAGTAGTCTGATTTCGAGTTATTTCGAGTGTCGTGCGATTAGGTTAGGTTAGATTAAAAATCGGTGGTTTGGTAAAATCAATTATTTTCTAAAAAATTGATTGATATGGGTGTTTCAGCTTAGTGATGGAACGATAGTACCTTTTCACTATCGATTGTTGATTTTAATAACGATTGATTAATCGATAGTTAGAACTGAAACTGTCAATAGTATCGATACTATCATGTTAAATTTATACACAGTTTAAATGAAAGATTGGTTGGTTAATTTTAACTATCCGCACAAATTGCGAGTCAAATCGCAAACGCAAGTCTCACTCTCGGCCCTGCGGGCCTCGCGGGTCACTGTTTTCCGTTACTCGAACGCCTTCGGCATTCTGTCTATGACTTCCCCCTCCGGGGGCAAATAACCTATATATACCCCAACCTATTTGGTTACAGGGGGCAGTTGGTTTCCCCCCGGCCAGTACAGGAATCGCAACAATTCAGTTTGCGAAATCAGTCATCGCGCGATTTGTGCGGATAGTTAAAATTAACCGATTGGTTATATAAAGAAATTTTGTCGTCCAGAATTATTTATTACAACTCCTTTATTCGAGACATCAATCATTTTTACAAATTGTTACAAATGCATCTATTAATCCGTAATTAATATAAATAAGAGTTTAAAAATTTGTCAGGAAGAAAGTTGAAAAGAATTAATTTGTTCACTGTTTTAGGATCAATTCTGCTACGTTTTATATTTATCAATTTTCTCGCCTTTGAAAATACTCTTTCACATGGTACCAAAGTCCCACAAACAGTGAAATGTATAAGTGCGATTTTTCCCAGTATAAGAAATGCTGCCGCATGCTCTTTTCAAAAATGTATAGGATTTGATTTTCGGCTGATTGGCTGTCTGCATATAGTACTGAAAAGAAACGATGGGATTAACACAAGCTGAAGGTTCCTCACGTAAAACGCTTGCAAGTTCTTCGTGAGGTTCCCAAAAAGAATCATAATTGTTTTCTCTTGCTTCAGGCACGCTTATACACACTTATATATCATCGCTTTTGGAAAGGGAATAAATTTCATTATTAACAAAAGAAATAGTTGCAATGCATGCTACAGATTACTAAAGTGGATTTTTTCAAAGCGAGGGTCTAGCAGCATCCCTACTGCTGGAAGTTTCACGTGTTCTATTTGGCCAAATCTTTGCATAAAGTACCAGTGGGAGGCCAGCACCAAATCTCGAACCTGTATTGGCTACTGCTAAAAGGGAAGGAAAACAGGGTCCAAGACAAAATCCCCGCCGGACAGAGACCCCGCCACCATCGGAGAAAATTCCTTTCTAAAATTCTCCTGCTGATTTGTTTATAATTTTTTTATAATTTGCAGCTCATTTAAAAATTAAAATCCATTTGTAAAAATTTCTAACTATCAATAGCAGCTCTTTTCTAACTATTGATAGTTGTCCAATCAATAGCAGATGCCTATCGATAGTATCGATAAACTATCAGTATCGTCCCATCACTATTTCAGCTGTAGTGGTACAGCGAAGAGATGGTGGGCCACAATAACCCTCCACCATTGGTCATCATCCACCGGACATCGTTTATCCTCATTATGCCACTGGCTAGCTGTGACTCTGACCTGTGACTTTCCTTAATCCCTTCCTTAAAGTTTTGCACTAAAAATTTGTATCTCTCATTTTCAATATAATGGCCATCCCAGCAGCACCCATGTGAAACATGAGGCATCGGTTGTTTGGTGTTGTTTTGAAGAGAAAAAAAAGAATCAATAAACAGAAACTTACCAAGGATATCAAAAAGTTCTTGCGTAATGCAGGAGAATCATCTAGTTTTAGCAGACGTGACATAAAATTTCTTAGTTTTCATATGAAAATTTATCTTAATGTAAAAATCAATTATCTAATGCATTTAAAAGCTTCGCATTTTGCCAGCACACAAAGTCCCCCAATTTGACATATTGAGGTTTTCCGAGAAAACGTTTTCAGATAAGGGAAAATTATGTCCAATTAATAGTGAAATGCAGGGGAAATAAAATTTTTGCGAGATGTCCAGGTTCCACTGCATGTGAGTGGGAGCTTCAATGCCCAGTGGAGAGGGCATGAAACTAAACAGATGTGCACGATGACTCCGATGACTTGTGGGTAGCTCCAAAAGTTGAGGTGGTACTTAACATGTGAAATTCCAGTTTCTGTCTGGAGTATTTTCCGGGATGCCTTCCAACTTAAAAAATTATTTGGAGAGCTCCCTAGAAATACACAATTCAAATCCACTCTATCCAGAGATGATACAGAAAAACAAACTTATAAGCTCTGTGCAATTGCATTAGAATGCCCAGGGTTCGCGCTAGGACAAAATATCTACGAGTCAATTTGACTCCCAACCTTGAAAACTGCGAGTCAAAATTTAGATTCTTTCTAACTTCTATATTTTTACATGCATCCACAAATCTCTATAATTGCTGCCATATTTAATTAGAAATGTAAACAAGACCGCATGTGACAAAATGAAGTGAGTTTAAAATGTGATGAGAAAGATATGGGCTGATGATATTCAAATTTACCAAGTCAATTTTGACTCGCTGATCAAAAAATCACCAGTCAATGTTTAGCAAAAATGCCTATTTGACGCATAAATTGCGAGTAAGCGCGAACCCTGATGCCTATGTTTATCTGCAACATCAGTGCCTTCTGAACGACTTGTTTCAAAGGCGGCCACATAATTAACAAACTGAGATCTAATCTGAAATACAATCTCTAAAATTTAGAAAATTTTTAATTTTAGGTTCTTTATCTGTTACTGAAGTCTCCCAGGTTTATGAAAAGATGAGAAAATTATAAAACCAGTGGTATAACGAAAATTGTTGAAAATAAATTGCTAATTCAACTGTCGAGTATATTTTTGTTTCTTAATCTCTAATAAGATATTTTATTTTGTAAACAACTAATCTATTGAATTAATAGTTTCCCAAACACCGATTATTCTTGGACTTGCATTGTTTTTTCTTTTTAAACATCGATTGTTTTTGAATTTGCATTGATTTTTTTTTTAAACATCGATTTCAAAATCGATGTTGAGTTTTTATAACATCGCACATCACTATTTCGAGAGTATGGAAATGACATCTTCGTTTGCTTGAAAACCGTCAAAAGAATCCCGACTACAGCGAAAGTAGTGAAAATGAAGAAAGATTGTATGCAAAAGCAACAATATACTACTTTGGAATTGCACTTGATGACTATGAAAAAAAAAATAAAAGAACTCTTTCTATAAAATATCAAATACTGTACTAAAAGATTGAAATTATTTTTTAAAAACATCAAAAGCTGATAAAAATAAAATAAAAGCATTTGTTGGAAAGAAATTTATTCTAAATTCAATACCTTTTGGCCAGGAGGGGGGGTGGGCGATTGAACAAGTTCGCCAATTGCTCTTCCATTTATATATCGACTGAGCCTCTCATTCAATTGAAAAATCACATCCTTAGAAAATCTACACTATCAAATATGTTCGATTTACTCATATTTCATCAGTGCTGGGTCACAGTAATCGAAACATTAGAATACAGTGTCTTTCTTCGTCGTGTGCAAGCCTTCCACCATTTTAAACATTATGTAACAACACTAATTAACGGCGGTATCGTTTAAGACAGGTTTTGTGAATAGTATTAAATGTTGTCGATAAGTCACTAACGATGCTTTTGTGAATTGGGGCCTTATTTTTTGATTCCTCTAACCAACTGATATACAGGGTTGTGCATAACCTTTTGCTAGGGGTCTGGAAAATAAACAAAACTAAGTGGAATGTTCTGCGGTTGATAATCAAAAAGTACGTTTATTTCTGCTTTTATCACGTCAATATTTAGTGTGGCCACCATCTGCTTCTCGAACAGCACGCATCCGTTTCGGGTAGGAGCGGAGTGTCTCAAACAGAGCAGTATCGTACTCCATGTCCTTCAGCACAGATGTCAGGTGTCCCATTAGAAGGTCTCGAGAATACCGATTTTCACCACGTTCTTGAATCATTAAAGATTCCACTGCGTCTTTTAACACGGCTCCAAAATGTTCAGCAACGTTTAGGTCAGGGGATGCACCGGGCCATTCGTTTGATGAGAAGAAATCGATAGCACTTTCTCTTAGGATTTGCTGTGTTGCATTAGCCTTAAAGCAAGGTGCCTTATCGTGCAAAAAACAAACTTCGTGCGGGTCAATAGTGTTGTTTGGATCTCGAAGAAACGGAAAAACATCATTTGTTAGCAAATTCCGAAAATAATCACCATTCCATGACTCACCCTGCTCCTTGAATCTCCACATCATTCGCTTGGCGGTGAAACACACGAAGATGCCAATGCAGTCAGGCTTCTTGGACAGCTCTTGATAGTGTTCATCGTCAGAAATATCTGTAATCGATAAGCTCCAGACCCTATCGTTTTGGTAATTCGGACGTCTCATAGTCCACACAAAGAACTCGTCGCTCGGGGCAAGGTGCATGAAGTCGTCTTCCACCCAATCCCGCAGGTAGTCGCAAAACCAGAGCCGGTCTTCGATGTTTAATGCGGTCTTCATCGGTTTCGGAATAACATGGAATGGCTTGATGTTTGCACGCTGACGATGTCTTTGAACCGTTGAACGAGAAATTGTTTTTCCACGCTTGGCTTTAATTTCTTGTGCAACGTTGACACAGCTGCGACGTCTTTTGCCACTGTTATTAGCAATGATGTTTTTGCTTTCCTGTGATAATTTCTCGGGCCTACCCTCAGCAAATTCGGCATGGCAGTTATCATAACCTTTCTTCCAATTGTCCGTCACCCATCTATCCGATCGGTTTAACTTGTTCGCAACCCATTTGCGATTAATAAAAGACGCACCTGCTTCCATTGCCTCTCGATATGCATTTGCACGAACTCTATCCATGAAACGCTGCTCTTCACTGTCATTTATTAAACCAGCCATATTTGTTTGATACCAATAGACGCACAATGAACTACTCTCTGCCAAAGCGTCATAAGAGGGTGCTACAACGCTGCGGTTTAAGTCGCAGCCCCCTAGCAAAAGGTTATGCACAACCCCGTACATTCAAACTTAGATATCTCGAATTTCACAAGAACAGTGTTGCATCTAGGCTGGAATAGAAGGGCACGGCGCCCTGCCTTTTTTCAACGCGCCCTGACCTTTTTCGTTGGATTTAGTTAAACTAACCATTATAATATGCGCTTATGTCTCCGACTTGCCCTACTTTCTGACCAAATGTGCCCTAATTATTAATTTCCCTGCCCTGCTGCTCGATGCAACCCTGAAGAACGGAAAAAACTCGAGATATGGAGGGTTGCTTTTAAATCAAAATTTTTAGGTTAATAAAGGTACTGAGAGAACGGAGATAAAATGGTACATATATAGAAAGTACGTTATGTACAAGTGTTACCACTATCTTCAAAAACTGCATATTCTTAAACATATTGCAGCAGAGATTTGCCCATAAGATCAAAAAAATTTTTCGTAATGCATGAAAATCGTCTAACTTTAACAGAAGTGACATCAAATTCTTTTCGTTTTCGTATGAAAAATTTCTCATAATGAAAAGCTCTTAGCTCTCTAATGTATTTAAATATATGTACTTTGCTTTTTGCTGGCACACGAAGTCTAAATTCGACATAGCGATTGTTTCCGAGAAAATGTTTTGAGATAACGAGGGAAAATTAAATTGAATTTGTAGTGAAAATGCAGGGAAATGAATTATTTTCGAGATATCGAGGTTCGACTGTCTACCCCCGGTAAAAGTCCAGAGTGCCGTTCCCTATTTTTTTACCATTTATATTAACCAGTCCCATAGCTTTTATGCTCTGAATTTATTAGTGTAACCAGGGTTCGCGATAGGACAATAAACGTACGAATCAATTTGATTCCCAACTCTAAAAACTGCGAGTCAGATTTTAAAATCTTTTTAACTTCCTTATTTTTACATGCATCCGCAATCTATGTTTGCTGTTACAGTAATTAGAAATTTAAACAAGACCGTAAGTGACAAAATGTGGTGAGGTTAAAATGTGGTGAGAAGGATATGGACTGATGATGTTCAAAATTTAACAAGTCAGTTTTGACTCGCTGGTCAAAAAAATCACGAGTCAATTTTTAGCAAAAAAAAAAAAATGCCCATTTTACGTGTAAATTGCGAGTAAGCGGGGACCCTAGAGGGGGATGTCTTAACAGAATGTTGAAGGCATTCAAGTAAAGGAAAGCAGTGATCACATACTGTAGGATCGAGAGATTAAGCGAGGCATAAAGGTTTGTGACATTTGCGATTGTGAAACTAGTACAAATTAACCATGGAGCCAACTATATAAGGAAATTAATTTTTCAGGACTGAATTAATAACGTGGTGGTTCAATTTTATACAGTGCAATTAAAAAAGTGCTCTCTACCTTCAAAAAAAAAAATCTTTTTTTTTTTTTTTATTGCAGACTACTACAAATATAATTATTTCTGAGAAGCTTCTAGAACATTTCTGAAGTTTTTTTGTTTTTTTTTATTATTTTTTTATTTTTTTACTTGTAGTGTTAAAAAAACATGTTTTTGAAAATCTTATAAGCTCCTCAGTAAATCACATTAATGAAGTTAGAAGGATATTTGTATTGATTATTGCTCGATAGATCTTTTAGGTTCGCTTTTCCAATAGTACTCTGGAGCTTAGTTGGTTCAAATACTCTAGGAAAAGGCTGTCTTAATAACTAAAGCGTGGAATTCACTCGCGGGTTTGCCCGGTCAATGATGCCGCTAGGCAAAATCAGCATGGCGCAGCGCCATGCTGCCCCTCGACCCCGTACAGCCCAATTTTGCTGCGCGTGTATGGACAAATCCGCGAGTGAATGCAGGCGCACGGATGTGCCCGCTGGGCACTTATTTCAGCAGCCAATGGGAAAGCTTTGACACGTGTTTTGCGCAAAAGATCTTTCTCACTGGTCTCGTATTTTGTTCACTCAGCAAACTCATGCAACACTCTGCAGGCAACTGGCATGTCTGCGTATGTGTGCCCAAGGCTGGGAACGCCCGCCGGTCAGATCCACCGGACAAAACCGTGAGTGAATTCCATGCTTAAGAGAACACTCATAAAAAGTAATCATGACTCGGGAGACAATCAACCTTAACTGCATTCACTTGTTCTTTGTGACACGCTGATACAGGATTCGCGCTTACTCACAATTTACGCGTCAAGTGGGTGTTTTTGCTAAAAATCGACTCGTGATTTTTTGACCAGCGAGTCAATATTGATTTGTTAAATTTTGAATATCATCGGCCCATATCCTTCTCATCACATTTTAACCTCACTTCATTTTGTCACACGCGATCTTGTTTAAATTTCTAATTACCTACTGCAGCAACTATAGAGGTTGTGGATGCACGAAAAATATGGAAGTTAAAAAGAATTGAAAATTTGACTTGCAGTTTTCAGGCTTGGGAGTCAAATTGACTCATAGATTTTTTGTTCCAGTGTGAACCCTGCTGATAGCACTCACTCTATATTCGTTCAGATAGAAACAAGGATTAACTCCCTTGATTCCCGTGTTCAGGTTGGAATCATGAAGAGCCATTAGTTAGCACTTGCACATTTAAACATAACAATCACGACAGTATGGAAAACAAAATGTCTTTTAAAGTGATGGAAAGTTTTTCTGGTGATCATTTTTTTTTTTTTTTTTTTGCATAGTTTTTAACTCTTATGGGCTTAATTTTTTCCCGTTGTTCCAGTAATTTGCAAAAGGGAAGAAAAGTTGTCAAATACAGTACGTCTATTATATCTTGGCATGTGATCTTGACTGAGCTGTTACTCCAACAGCCAGAACCTGTTTTTTACATGTATGGAGCTTTAGGTTAGCATAAATTAAAGATGACTTTGAATGGAAGCTACAAGCAATCCTCTCCCGTTACCCATGGTAACATTTGGGTCACACGATAAGATATATTAGACGGACTTTAGTAATAGAAAATTTCTTCCTGTTAACAGTCGCTATTTGTTGACTATGTAAGTATCTCCTTATTCACCACTGCTCTGGTAAGGGGGGGGGGGGGGGGGGCTTAAGGGGCTGCAGTTGAAAATGTTTATGGTATCGTTTATCTTATATTTTGGTTGATCAAATCTTGTAGGGAGCATGGTATTTTATCTAAATCTTTCCTAAGGGTGCAAGCCGAAAGAAGCTTGGAAAAATGTTCCCTGCTTGTACAGCATGTTTCTATTCAGTAAAATCAATGGTGGAACAGCTGCGTCAGATAGCGCTAAATTCAAATTTCTGCGCAACACAGCGCCATTTTAGCGATTTCGTGCAAACCTGTGCCAAAAGCAAATTTTTCGAGTCATTTCAGGCATAATCGGAGGCGGGTTCTTATCTTAGCCATATGAGCAATCTGAAACAGGTTGGTGTGATTACGGGTTCTTATCTTAGCCATATTGGAAAAAGTACGAAGGGGGGGGGGTACAATTTATCATCTCATTTTAGCGATTTCAATGAAACCCGTGCGTTTTTACGTGTTCTCTCATTGCAATACATCAGTACATTAACCTAAACAGTTGCTCAATAGATAATGAATTCAAAATGGAACATCAAAACATCTAAAATTCAAGAACATCAAAAAATTCGATATAGAAACTTTTTGAATATCGATTCTATCGCCACGCACTAACGTATAAACTTTAATATAACTTATAGCACACTGTACGAGTATATACAATGTACAGTGCATTAATCAGTGCCTTATTTCACGTCTTTCTCCTCAACTTTCCATCCGCTTTTCCATTGTAAAAAGCAAATGCATAAGTCAATTCCCGAAAACAAGATAGCGCCGACCTTGGTAAACTATCAAGTGCATCTTGAAAATCGTCCAAGACTGTTTTATAAAGAAAGCTAATGTGGTTGCATATCTATTATCACATACAGTAAATAATTACTGTATCGTTTCGAAAAATAAAAATAATGAAAATGAGGCCAATGAAAACGACACTGAAGATGATATGGATGACGAGCACGAGAATGAAGATTTTCATCAAGTTTTTAGAGAGTCAGATGAAGAAACTATGTTTGATGGCTTTCCTATTTAATTTAATTTCTTCCTGCTACAAATCGCCAATTTTTTCTGCGACAGACTGCTACAAAATGTTAGTTTTCCTGCTACAAAAGGTGCTACAAATTGATTATTAGGCTGTTCCACCACTGTAAATTTTTTACCAGAACATAAGCAACTGAGAAAGCCTTGACATGAACATTTTAAGCATTACAGTTATTGTCTTTTATCAGATGAAAAGTGAAATTCATGAATAAATAATCACACTCGTAATCACACTAACAGTATAATCAAAAAAAAAAATAATTGCAGACTTTAATGATTGGAATTAATGCTCAAAACGAGGTACAAAAGAAAGATTAACATGAAAAACAGAAAGGAAAATCTTCAACGTGGATTCGAACTGGGAACTTGTCCCTGGTTCTAATCTAGGTCGCTAAATTTTTCCTTCCATTTTTCATATTACTATGTTGCTGTTATTCAAATATGGTTGAGATGATGCCACTGAAGAATCAAAATATTATTTAAAGTCGTTTTTATGAATGGGATTCAGTGTTCTCCTAATTTTGTTTTTAAAATTCTGACTTTTTCTCTTTTAAGAGTGTGGGTGGTTTATTTGCGTATTTTATTGATGTTATTTGTCTTTCTTTCTTTAAGTATTGATTTTTTAAAATTCATTTTAGTTAATGTTGAAAGAGAATATTTTTTTTTTTTTCCTTTTTATTAATACTGTATCATCATATTTCATCTTTGCACATTAATGTTAATTATTAGATTTCTTTTTAGTTTTATACCTATTTTATCAGTCGATATCATAACTTTTATTGGTTTCCATAACGTTTAGAGGATTTTTTTTTTTTTTATTAAAGAATTTGATTTTTTAATGACCTTTTTATTAGCATGTTCATTGAAGTTAAAAATATTTAAAGAAGATTTTAAAATTATTTTTTTTAATACAGTAGAGCAAAATCTCAAGGGACTAGCAAAATCATTTTGCTATAAAGATATTACATTGCATGGAGGTGTTGTTAAAATTTGAGGTGTT
>JAHWFO010059233.1:904335-957911 GCA_023313115.1 Rhysida immarginata
GCGCGTTGGCGGTCCGAGCCAAAGGTTCCTAGTTCGAATCTAGGCTGCGGAATTTTCTTTCCTATTTTTCATCTTTAATTTTTTGTTTATTGAAATATAAGAATTTATTACATTTATCTTATGACTGAGTTTTTGGTATTTTATTATTTTTAACACATTTAATTTATGTACAAAACTTAAATTAAAATATTTTGAAAAATCACTTGTATAACCTATAACTTATTGTCTCCCTCCAAACAGTTCAACTCCCCTCCATTTACAAATTTCAAGCCCTGGTTTTGTTTTGTTTTGTTTTGTTTTTTTTGAAATGTGTAATTTTTCAAATTACAGTCAAATCCACTTATTTCGAATCTACACTAACGGGACGAACCATGTTGTATGATCACTGCGATGTGTGGTTGCCGATATCACAAAGCTCAATTCGAACTACTCTTGTTATATTTTTCTTTTCTCAGATTTTTTTTTTCATTGTCTCATAACGTATCGTATCTCCAAATAATCATAACTTGAATGATGTAAGTCTGGGAGAGGCTGTACTTGTTTGTGGAGCAGTTTGATTCCATGGTCTAGGTCGTGCTATCTGTCATCAGGGTTCATTTTAGGCAGAGTTTACGGGGTGCGCCACCCCGTTTGCCCTTTTGATAAAAAAATTTCCATCCCGCTGCCCTTTGATCCTGATCATGCACCCCTGATACCCGAAAATGTGCCCACAAAGAAAAATCCAAAAATCTCGTAAAGGGTTAAGGAACTTCAAAAAGAATAATGCATTTTTAATAGAAAAAATCTTTTTTTGAAAACTTCGTGTCCTTTTTAGCCCTTAGCACCCTGCCCTTTTTCGTGTCTAGAATGAATCCTGTGTCATTATTTGATCAGCCATGTTTTGAATATGAGAAATATAGGATGCTTATTGGCTATTGGGATCTAACCAGGCTTGATGGAGGCAATGTAACCAGCAATGCTTTCCACCTGGCATTTCATCAGTATGTTGCTGGCAGCCATTTTCTTTCCACAGGCAACCATTTAGTTTTGACTGATTCAGTCACGGTTACCTGCTTGTTGTTCCATTTGAGGCAGGCTTTAGATGGTGCAGATCTTTCTGATCAATGCTTGGAAATGCCCATGAAAACAAATCAGAATTCCATGATGTCAAATCAGTGTCTCCTTGTTCATAAGTCTGATTAAGAACAATCAGAATTATTTTTAAAAATAAAATTTTTTTTTTATATATATAAAGAGATTCATTTTGGTATGAATTTCTTCATTTTACTCGTATTACCTGAAATTAGTTTTAAAAAATTATATTAAACAAGTAATTTTATATAGAAACTGAAGTCACAGGATCAGGACTAGAGCCAAAAAAAGAAGAAAAACAACATATTAAATGATAATTCATATTAATCGGATTCGTAATAACTAGGTTTGACGGTAGAATAAAGAAAGAGCAATTAATACTGTACGATTAAGTTTTCTTTAGCCTATTTTAGTATTATATAATATCTTAATGAAAGATTGCTTTTGGCAGACAGGTTTCTAATGCTAATCTTGAAAATATTCTTAATTTATTAATTTCCATGGTTCTACTTGCAACCTGTTCCTAGGGTACCAAATTAAATTGCATTGTTTTAAATCTGAAAGGGTTTTTTTTTTATATATAAATTCTAAAAAAAAAAGGTCGTAACTTAACAAATAAGTTTTTTAAAATAAAAATGTTTTATTGCTTAATCTCGAACATAGAGATTGAATGCTACTATTGTGGAAAATTTATTTGTGAAATATCTTTAATATTACATGTTCCTCGTTCCATTGTAAATGATGACTCTATGAAAGGGAAACACAACGGTACAACCAATACCTGTTGGACAATATACGGATAGCAAACTGCTGAAGAGGGTGATGAAACAAAATTGCATGGAATCGGCAGAAGTCCAAAATGCCTTCCAAATGCATCTTTGACAGCTCTGAATTTTTTTTTTTTTTTTTTTTTGCCTATAAACCATTGCTTACATTGGTGTAAACATCAAAGAAAATAGACCTTTGAGCTGTGCGATGTATCTTACGGAGTGAAAAATCATGATGAATTAGGTAATCAGATAGTTCAACGGACAGTTGTGGGTTCAGCGAGATACTGCTAAGGGTTATCTCGAGAAATAAGAAGATATTAGTAATGACATACAGGGTAGTGCAGAGCTGACCGACACATTTCAAATGGCCATAAAAAATGTTATGCAAACGCAACAAATAAACAACTACACCATTTGATAGACCAAATTAGTCCATAAAATTCTCAAAAAATTATTTTTGAAAATTACGTCTGAGAGATGACCTTTTAAATTGATGCAACTGCCCACACCAGACCAAAAAAAGTACGGCTAGTGTTCGTCGCACATTTGGATGTGTCTCTCTCATTTCAGAGATGTCGCGTGGCCTGCTCGGTCACCTGATCTTATACCGTTCCAGGTTCCTTTCTCTGTTGTTTCTTGAAAGAACCTCTTCCGTATGTGTGTGACGAATATTCCTGAACTCGGGCAATGGCATATTTTAAGTCTATTAAATGGTGGTGGTATTCATTTGTTTTGTTTTGCATACCGTTTTCTTATGACCACTTAAAATGTGTCATTCCGCTCGGTGCGCCATTGTATAATAATTATTATGTAATTGTTCCCTGGAACTTGGATGTTATTTCAAGGGTTGTGCAAGGTTGAGAAACACTTCTGTAGAGAATGTTGGGTAAAGAGAACTTGCTCAACTGCAGTGTGCCAGTATTAGAGTTTTATAGTATCCCTGTAATTTAATATGGTCAATACTGATCAAATGAATAATCAAGTTTTTGACATAATAATGTATGAAAGATATTAGGATTAAGGCAGTCAAGCCAGTTCAAGTTTTTAAAGGTGGAAAATGAAAAAAGTTCTGTGACCTGGGATCGAACAAGGAAACATGGCCATCTGACTCATCATTCTGTCAATGAGCCAGATCGTGGAATTTCCCCTCCTCCAACTTTTCTACCTTGAACTTTCACCTCAGCTGATCTTCATTCTCAATTTTAATATTTTAAATCGGGTGTGCCAGGCTCATTTGGGCTGCAGTTTTAGGCCTCGCCATTGCTAAGCCCTAGAATATTTTTTTCACAGCTACTTCGACAGATCGACTGGGGTTTAAGTGGTAAAATACAAAATATTTATTATATTTTTCCACAGACGCAGGAGAAGCTGAAAATTAATACGCAAAATAAGTTCAAGATACAGTCGAGCTTTAAAAAGAAACTGTCAAAGTTGAATTCCTTCTTCAAATCCAAAGTCTCCATAACCATCTCTCAAGAAAGTGAGTTGCTGCCACCACTTTGACTTTCTTCCATTTCAAGTTATAACTGCTCTAAGTCTCCGTCATACAAGTACTTTTCTCCAAAATATTCTATAGTGATCATGGCAGCAGCTGAAACAACGGACCACCTCTCCTTCCATTTAGTCCGTTGTTTCGAAGTTTGGCTGTATTGCCATAGATAATAATTTTCTGAATTTTGCGTATAATAGTTTGAGTTAATAAATAAACTATTTAAAAAAAAATAAAACCTTTAAACCATTCCTGCAAAAAATATTTTCTAAATTTTTCAACACCAAATTGTTTTTAAAATTTAATGAATACTGTATTGAAGAATGACTAGAATTTTTGTTATTTGCATGCATTGTCAAATCCTCCTATTGAAGACCTCCGATTGAGAAATCAAATATCCGGGGAGCCTCTGGTCCCAAACGGTCTTGACTTGCGGTCTTAGTAAATCAGAATCAAATTATAGTTTTTTTCTTGTTCATTTTTATATGTGATTTGAAACTAACAGTTCTATTAAAATTCGTCCTCTTAAGAGTGAAATTTTTCAGCCTTTTAATGTTTATTCTGATAATTCATTCACTATTGATCATATTTTTTTTTTTTAATTTGTCATCTGCTTTAGAGCCTTGTATTGTAAAATTTACTTGAGAAAATATTATTAATATAAATTAATTTTACTCTTCATAGGATGCTGGCAAACCTGAAGTTCAAGCAAAAGTTAAGAAAATATTTGTTGGTGGTCTTAAAGACGATATTGAAGAAAGGCATCTTCAAGAATACTTTTGTCTCTTTGGTAACATTGAATCGATTACAATCGAAGTTCAAAAGGAAACTGGGAAACGACGAGGATTTGCATTTGTTGAATTTGATGACTATGATCCAGTCGATAAATTAGTGTGTATGTCCCATTTTATTGTCGTAACGTAATAGATTTTGGGTTAATTTTTAGGCCTTTTCATTGGTGTTCAGATAGGTAATCCATTTTACATTTAATGCTCTTACACCAAACCAGACCAAAAACACACTAACAGGTTTAAAATCCCATATATACACGGTGGACCAAAAAAAAAAAAAAATACTCGCCACTGAAAATTTCTAAGTCCAATGGAAACGGTCCACAAAGGGGTGAGCGATTCTAGAAGGAAGAACGCTACCATTAATTAAGGCAGGCGTTAACGTTAAATGGAATGAGTCGATTTCTAGAATCGCTCCTTCTTCCTTCTAGAATCGCTCACCCCTTTGTGGACCGTTTTCATTGGACTTGGAAATTTTCAGTGGCGAGTTTTTTTTTATCCACCCTGTGTATGTGTTTAGATGAAAGACGTCATCTAAGTAAATATTATTTCTATGTTTTTGAGATTAAATTCTCTCTATTACTAAAAATTAAACTTAAATGAATTTATTGATGAAAAATAGGAAAGAAAATTCCACAGCCTGTGATCGAGCCAGGAAACTTCTGCTCATCGTGCAGATGCGCCAACCAATTGCGCCACCGTGGACATGGAAGCATTACGCTATCTACATGTCCTTAGGGCTGGTTGGAGCAGTACTCAGTTCGCGGGCTGGGGCTATCTTTCCTACTGGCGTATAATTGTTAAAGATTAATAAATGAAAGTTCTTAGAGGATTATTTTCATGCCAAACCTCAGATGTTGAAATTATTGATGAAAAATAGGAAAGAAAAATCTCACAGCCTGGAATCGAACCAGGAACCTTCTGCTCACTCTGCAGATGCGCCAAGCAATTTTCTTTCCTATTTTTCATCAATAATTTCAACATCTGAGGTTTGGCGTGAAAAAGATCCTCTTAAGACCTTTCATTTATTAATCTTTAACGATTATACGCCAGTAGGAGAGATAGTCCCAGTCCGCGAACTGGGTACTGCTCCAACCAGCCCTAAGGACATGTAGATAGCGTCATGCTTCCATGTCCACGGTGGCGCAATTGGTTGGCGCATCTGCACGGTGAGCAGAAGGTTCCTGGTTCGATCCCAGGCTGTGGAATTTTCTTTCCTATTTTTCATCAATAATTTTAACATCTGAGGTTTGGCGAGAAAAAAATCCTCTTATGATCTTAAATGAATGTTTAAAGTTCTATGTTCATAAAACATTAACTTTCTTAAATAAGCCCTTTGCCTCCAATTGTGTGACTTAAGACAGTAGGTACAAACTTCAGGAGGTGATTCTTGACCATTAAAAGAACAAAAAATCTCATATGGACATATGTCTAGAAATAGATAGATTGTCTGTAATAGAGCATTTAGTATGAAACATGACATTACTGTGGTAGTAATTGTGTCACCGTTACAAAAGATGTTCGAAGTGGCCTCCTTGGGATGGATTGCAAGAGTTCATATGTCACATCATTTATTGCCACAGTTGTTCAAATGTCCCAGCCTAAACCCAGCAGTGTCACAGGCTCCATTGACTCGCTGGTCAAGTCTCTCCGCTAGAGATCCTTAATCCTAACAAGATGCGACAATTGGCATATGCGAAATGGTTCGCACAGGTTAGTTGCGAGGGTGTTATCAGATAGCGCTGTAGGTCTTGATAATATCTGACATAATTCAAACGTCTTCAGAGCACTGAAAGCAGAGGTTTTTAAATATTTCAATGTTTAAAATACGACATGTCCCTTACATACAGAATATTATTTAAATTAAATCAAAAATTAAAGAACTTAAGAAAGAAATCAAAAAGAGTTCATTTCTATTTAATTAATAAAAGAAGTATTGTTAGTCAGCCATGGTTAGTTATAAGATGATGACACTTGCGAATGCTCTCTTGTTATTTGAGCATTTCTTCCAAGAGGTTGCCATGGGTATTTTTGCCATATCAAGTGTGCTATGGGAATTTTGCTTATTGTCACAACTTGTTAGGATTAAGGGTCTCATGGTCTCCACATTGGGAACTGGCTGCACATAGACAACATTTTTGAGGTGCCCCTGCAAGTAAAAAGTCTGGTGAACGAATGGGCCATGCAACAGAATCTTTTCGTCATATCAAGAGTACAGGGAAGATGTTGAGATATCGACGAACATTAATGTGGAAGCGGGCTGGCACTCCTTCATGCAACAACCACATTATCTCTCTTATTGCCCATGGCACATCCTCAAGCAGCACAGAGTGTTCTGCAGAAATTCCGGATACGTGTCTTTTCAAAAGTAATTCTGCAATAGAAAAAATAATTATTGCAATTTCCGGACGTGTGTTGATATAAACTTTTTTTGTTACTTTTCTTGTGAGGAATTGCCTGCTGCAGTTTATCCCTATTGTTTTAGTCATCATTCCAGATAAAAAATAAATTAGTCTGCATTATAGATATTTTGAAACTGAATCCTCATGTTAAGAAGAGATACAATTAAATTTTGTGTTTGCTTTCAGTAATGAGAAACCATACCATTAAGGGCAAAAGAACAGAAGTTAAAAAAGCTATCTCTAAACAAGAACTTGAAGGATTAAAGCGACCAAAGGATATTGGAATCCCTGGTCCAAAATTCCCTTTTGGTGGAGGAATATTACCAGAAGGGCCCAGTGCCATATGTCCTGGACCAGTTATGATGAAAAACACAGGTAAATATGTTGTAAAAATGTGTGTAATATAAGTTAATAACAATTACTATTCAGAATTAGTGCTTCAATGTGCTTTTGTATTTGGTTATAATGCAAATATTCAGCGAGTGATTTTTGTACAAGTACTGATTGGCGTGGAGGAGGTGGATCAGCTGAATTCTCCACTACTTCCAAAAGCAGTTTTGGAGGTAAATGCAATAAATAAACCACTACTGCAATGGGTGGTGGTGATTTTATTTTAGGACAAGTTCTCAAAGATAAGCTGAATACATGATTTCCTATTTGAAATCTCGAGCTTCATTTAATCGAATAGCAAAAAAACATGAAAATTTGATTCTGTGCGTGTTAATCATGGAAGATTTCCATTTTTTATTTTTGTTATTATTATTATTTTTTTTTATTTTATTATTTTTTATTTTTATTGTTTTTTTTATTTTTTTTTTTTATAAATTTTTAAAGGGAAGTTGTTGCCCATGTTTTTCAGAACTTCTCTGAGAGTTTGGACCCTATTTAATATTGTAGTTTTATGTTTATTGTTGACTGGATTTTATTTTTATTTTTTTCTTTTTTTAGTAGAGATTTACAGGAGTTCATTTTCATATGGAGTAAGGAACACGTTTTTAAAAAATATAACTGAGAAACGTCCCATTATTTTAAATCTAAATTGAAGCTGAAATTATTTTCGTCTGACAAAAAAATTGATGTTTATTAGAACGTAGAGGAAGAAAGACAAATTTGATTTTAAATGAATTAGACCCGAAATCGTTTTATGTTAGGGCCTAGCTATATTTTTTGTGGTATTTTAAGTTTAAAGTTAAGTTCCCGAATTTGAATTCAAAATTCAGTGTCAATTCTGTAGGAATGCGCAGTAGGTAGGACTTAGAATCTTGGAAGGAAATAAAATTGTAGATTTGAGAACGATCGTCAATCGACAACTCGAATTCGGCTAGTAGATTGCAGTTTCATTGGATTTGCTGGATGATGGAGCTACTATAAGTTTAGAAATGTAGAAATGATTGTAGAAGCAAAGTGGAAGTTCAATGCTCCATATGTACATGTACTCCTGCTTTGAAGTTTTAAAATTTTTTAAATTTAACAATTAATAATGATGATAAAAATAATAATTATTATTTAAATATTTTTAACGAAATTGGCTTTCTGAAGAAGAAAAAACTCATATTTATAAATTTGATTAAATATTAAAAATAAAAAATTAAGATAATTTATTATTATTATTATTATTATTATTATTATAATACACTTAGATAGATTGTAAGGATTTTTATAAAATGACGCTTTCTTCATAAGAATTGACAAAATATCTGACTTCCTTTAGGAGGAGGTACTTGGGTGGGTGATTTTGGGAGCAATTACAGTAATAATTTCGGTGGAGGTCCCTTAAAGCCTACTTCATATTTCCAAAGAGGATCTGTACCTTACGGTGGTGAGTAACAAAAATGTTTATGAAATAAAAGGATAATTTAGTTTTAGTTGCACTTGCTTCTAGAAAACATGCCTTTCATATTTGTTATTTCATTATTAGGCATGTTATCTTCCTGTCTTAACATATATTTCTATTCATATATAAAAAAAATGTTATTTCATTTAGTTATTTCTTTTTAAAGTTAACTATATGAACATGATGCTTCTGTAATAATTATTTAAGTTTTTTTGTTTTTTTTTTTCTTTCAGTATTTAACTAATTGAAATAACATTAAGAAATGCCTAATGTTAAATTTTTTTCTTTTGTTCCAAGAAAACTCAAAAAAAAAAGTAATAAAAATTAAGTCCCAAATCAGGAGTACAAAGTACTAGTATTGAACTTCCATTTAATACTTAACTTTCAATTTATTTTTTTTTTACAAAACAATTGGCTCACCATATTGATTTTTAAAATTAAAAAAAAAAATTGTTTTTTTTTTTTTTTTTTTTTTTTTTTTTTTTTTATAAAAAATAAACAGTGAAACATTACCCCAAGGAAGAGGTAGATTGCACAATGTCTCAGCATTCCTAAGATTAGTGGCTTGGTTTTATTTATTTGTTATTTATTTTATTTATTTTTGTAAACTGTTAAATTCTTTAGGGCACATTTTGGACGATATGCTATGAGAAGAAGAAAAGGAAGTAAATTTTTCTTGTGTATTTTTTTTCTTCCCCCCTTTAGTCAATCTAATCGAGTTCGTGGTGTCCTTACAGTCTAGTATCACTGATTATTAAAGAATAAAGAAAGGGCCTAGGATAAGCTATATGGTAAACTATTATTAATGCCTACGCCTTTCAGTGTTACTTGGTTACCAAAATCATAATATTAACAATGTGAACCTTAGAATGACATGGAGAATTTATACATCAACACAATCAAGGGTATCCACCAATCAAGGATCTGATTTGTGGACTTAAAAAACCGGTAATGGAAGCCTGAAAACGGATTCAATAGAGCAGTGCTTCTTTATTTTTTTTGATGACTGAGCCCATTTTATATTCTTTCTCACGGCAATGACCGTCTAGTTGACCTGAGGCAATAATCCGCTTAGCAACAATAATAATACAGGAACAAGTAGTTCCAGTCGGGTAACTTCCAAACCTGAACAAAAAATTTTATACATTCGCGAAAAGTGAAAGAGATGCTTTCTTTTTGTTTTGTTTGTTTGTTTGTTTTTTTTTTCTATTTTTATCGTGTTTTATTGTAAATAGTGTTGCTGTTTTGTGTTATATCCATTATTTATTAAAATACAAATTAATAAATATATGAAATGTTTATAGTACAAATTTTATTCTTAAAATTAAATCTGCGAATTTATAATATTTTCTTTTTAAAATTAAATTAGCAATTTTTTTATACTTTATTTTTTAAATTAAAATCTGCAAATAATTTATATTTAATTTTTAAATTAAATCAGCAAAAAATTTTTATTTGAGTTTTAAAATTAACTCAACAAAATTTTACATTTGGATTTTAAGATTAACGTGGCATATATTTATTTTATTTTCAAAATTAAATTGACAGATTTTTTTATGTTTTATTTCAAATTTTTAATAATTTAACTTTTTAAATTTTTATTGGCAAAGGTTTAATATTTTATTAAATTTTTATGGAACTGTTTTATTGGGCATTTTTAATATCTTAATTTTAAGATTTTATTGGTGATTGCCCGTTTCACAGGAATGATCAGGATTTTTTCCATGAATATATTAAAAACAAAATAGTAGAAATTTTACAATAAAATAGTAAAAAATTTATACTAAAAAATGATACAAGATAAAATAAAGAAAGAAATTGATTTAAATAGATATGTTAGTTTTTTTTTGTTTTTTTTTCAGTAGATCAGGTTTTACCTCTACGCTGATTCAGGTTTTCCCTTGATCATTATTCTTCAGCCAGCACAAAAGGAAATAGGTCAATGCCTGAGGGTAACTAGACTGTCGCTTGATGTGAGAAAGTGTATAGAATCAATTTTTATGGCAGAGCCCATATGCAAAAAGTCACTCAGATATTCTGTTCCAGGAAGGGTCAAATCACTCAGAGTGTGCATGACAGGCCGCAATAATTTTTATTCGTGTTTTTTGAATTTGACTTCATGTTTGATAGAGCATCAAAAATAAGTAAAATTTTTAATAGGCACACATATCCCAACTATTCGGGAACATTGCCAAATAACAGTTAAACAGTTTGATCCATCGAGCTGGTCACATTTACAATGATTTGGTCCTTCGAACCCGTGTTAGCCATGCTCCCGAATAGATAGGACTTGTGGCTTATTTTAACTTTTATTTACTTTTTGCTGCTCTTTCCAAATCTCAAGTCAAAAATCAAAAGGTTCGAAAAAAATTGGTGACAAAACTACCAACTTCGCGAATGCAGTAATTAACATGGTAATGCAATACCACGGATTCTCAACTGATTTATTATTTTTTGTTTTTCTGGGGCATACCAGTGTCCCTGGGAAATGCACGAGGAGCCCCTAAGGCTCCACAGAACGCAGGTTGAGAAACACTGCAATAGAAAACTGGGTTGATGTCAGAACTCTATATACAGGAATCCAAGAGGTAGATATAGTTGGGAGTGGCTTTGACAAATTTACCTTTTTGCTTGGAAATTGCTAAGAAAATTCAGGATGGCATCCCTTTCAAATGAGGCCTAGTTATTGGGTAATTTCTGACTGTTTTTGAGACAATCCTGTCCTATCTCAATTTCTTCCTGTAATGTAATCTGTCTTTTTTTCCTTTTTTCACAAAAGTCGTACAGTTTTCTATCCGAATCATACGACATTTTTCTTGAATCAGTTGATCGGTATATGCAGATTTCTTGTCTTTATTACCCAGGCACATCTGCGTTCTTTAAACCTTTCAATAAAGGAACATCTTGTGTGATATTTTGCATGATTTTCAAAAATTCGAACGCTATAAGTTCTTCTGTAAGGTTCAAATTTTCCGAATGGTAACACGTTTATAAGTATTCTTCGAGAGTGGACTAGGAAAATCAAAACACTGCTCTGTGTTTTTTGTATATACTGTAACATTTGTATAGGTTATCTATTATGAGTTAAATCTAAAAAAGACGAATACAGACCCCTTATCCTGTTAATGTAGAAATTCTGAAAATAAAATTCTGTATAAAATCCTACATCTATTAATGTATAAAGTCTCCATGTCATTCTCACCTTGCTTTGTAACTGTTTAAGCTGTGATAATGGTGTAACACCAAAATGCGTCTGCATTAAAAATAGTATACTTTATCACTTGTCCTGTATTCTTTAATCTAATTGAGGCAATTTCTTGTTGAATAATGCATTCTTAGTTGACTAGAAAAAGATTTTGGATCTCCATAGAAATTTAAATAATGTAGAATGCATATACTGAATAATACTTTTATTAAAATAGTGAGTTAATGCAATCATTCTATTATTAAAATTTAAAAATTCAGAATCTCAAACATACTAATTGTTTTGTTTAATATGGTTTTATGAAAATTAAAACCACAGTATTAACCAAAACATAATGTCTTTAAGGTTATTTTAAATTTTTCCTCTATCATCCAGCATTCCCATCTTAATGTCTTTAATGAAAGTTTTTATTCCATAACGTCATTCTTGTTTAAATACATACATTGAATTAGTCGAAAATTTTATGGATATGCTAAGTTGTGCTCTGAAATGTAATGCTCCTTATTTTTGTAGAGCTTGCCCATTTTGAAAGTTCAGTGACAATTATTTTTTTTTTACATGCATTGATTTCTTATTAGCATAAATTTTTTAGATTTGATAACTTTCATAGAAATGAATTGTGATGCATTACGTTTTGAACGCTCTATATAGAATATGGTTGAGTATATGCTTTTTTCATAAATTTGGTTGCTGAATTGAAATGAAATCTGATTAAATTACAGTTTAAATTTTCTCTTCCGATTATTTCAATGTAAAAATCTTTATGTTCTTGGCTTTAAAATAAATGAAAAGTTTATAATTAGGAGCCAGTCTTTGATTATTCCGTTGCTTTCAAGAGTTGTCAATTGTGTATCAGAGTGTTTGCTTTCTAGAAATTCAAGGTGTATCAGATTTATAGTTTCCATGCAGCGGCAAGTTAATGAACCTTTTCACAAGCACCTACCACTAAAATAAAACTTTGCCAGCATTTTTTGAGGGTCATCTTGTTCAGAATCACTGGTCTAGAAGTTAAATTGTAAAATTGTAATTTTGCAAATCATTGCTTGGTCAGGCGCAGTCGGAAACAACACTAATAAATGCTTATGGGTTTTCTAATGGTACCATTATAAGGGACAGAACATGGACAATAGTACGATGAGATGGCTGAAATTTTGTTCTAATGGTATCATTATGATACCCCTTAGATATTTCAATGCTAATTATGGCAAGTAATATAGCTAGCAATAGGTGCATATTAGCTTTTGATAATATCAGGCATAACCAGTCGTTGCTATTAATAACAATAAGTCCTACAGCAAATTTGGTTTTGATAACATTGGGCCCTACATCGATTTGCTAGTGTTAGGTGACTATTAGCTGTAGATCACGTTAGGCCTAACAGCAATTAGCTTTTACCAGGTGTCCCAAAAATGAGCGACGATTTGAAAAATCAATTAAAAAGACGGAAGGTGAAATTTCCTGCATTCTGCTTAGGAAACCAGGGAATTTATTCGCACCAAGTTCAAAATTATAGTTACAAAGTTCGTCAACAGATAGCGCTGCTGACAGTGGGAAACTATAAAACAATGTTTTCAAAATACCACCATTTGTAGCAACAACGTGGCGCAGTCTGAGGAGAAAATTCGCAGACGCCCGTGCAAACATTTCAATTGGAATGCTGAGCGAGGTATAGAATGCCGATCTGACAGGACGGAATGCGTAGAGAATAGCAGCGTCATCTGCATCCGTTGATGAACTTTGTAACTAATTTTGAAACTTGGTGCGAATAAATTCCCTGGTTTCCTAAGCAAGACGCAGGAAACCGTACATTTCTATCGCCTTCCGTTTTTTGTTAATTGATTTTTCAAATTGTCGCTCATATTATTAGGCTTAATTAAGCTATGAAATTCACATCTAAAAAAAGAAGAGATATTTGGTTTTTAGTTATTACCTTAAGCTCTATTTGACTCTTTAGCACTATTTTTTTTCCTTCCTCCATAAAATTGTTAAAGATTTCTTATAATATCTATTCTTTAATTTAAAAATTTTAATTTAATTTAATTAAAGTGAAATTTTAAAGCGAGATTCTAAAGTATTATATGTAATTTAAAAAACTTCATCATTTAGTGCATGAAACTACTGGATTACATTTCTTTTAAGAATTGTTAATATATAATTTGGAAATTTTTTTGCATTGCGTTACATTAAAGGGGGGTTAGTCTTTCAATGTTTGAATAGTTTATTAAATTGCTTAAAGAAACATGTACCAATAGGTGTTTTTGGTTTTTAGCAGGGAAAAGTCCACTTTATTCGTCACGGTAATAAAAATAAAGAAGATAATTCTAATTATTAATAGCAAATGGTAAGTTCGTAAACTAGATTTAAAGAAAATATACTAAATTACCCTTTGGTAATATTCTTTTGAAATGATTGAATAATTAATCCATGTTTTTATATGCCTCTTTGTTTATTTGTATTCAGTCTTAAAAACAAGTAGAACCTTTTAATTCCTAGAACTCAGTAATTCTTTGAGTACCTTTAAGTTATAGTCAAACTGTAAGATCGAGAGGCCTGAGTGGAATGATTAATTAACAAAAAAGGGGGGGGAAACGTGTTATAATTCTTGGAGAGAGGAATTAGGAGTTAAGTCATATCTGAGAATTAACTTCCTTTTATTTTGTTAATCGATCATTCCACTCAGGGCTTTCGATCTTAACATTTTGAGTGAATCTGAACATGCGTACGCAAAAAAAAAAAAGGGTGTCAAGAAACATGCTTCGGATAAACAAGAACCAGATAGGAAGCACTCTATGTGGACATTTGGTAACTGAAATTTTTCTTTAGGGGAAAAAAAAAAGATAATGATAAAAAAAAATCCCAGGTAAAATGAACGAACCTGAACTGATCTGTTGTGCTCGTTATTATTATTGACGGCAAAAAATGTCCACCCAAAATTGGTAATGGACAAGAGATTGGAATGAAACAACAAATATCTTATAGTTGTATGTTGCATTTTATTTTTATATATTATAATAATGTTAAGTAGCTTAATTTGCAAAGTTTATGTAGGACGTTGAATTCTTTCCTGATTTATATAAAAAAAATTGCATGGTATCTTAAGGACGGGTAGAGAATTATTAGGTTCTGTTTGTGATATTTTAAATTAAAAATTACTTCATTATTTTAAATGTTTGAGATGGTTAAAATTGTATATTGTATACAGTGATGATATTTTATCACATTTGCGTTATTTGAAAGTATTACACTCAAAATATTTTATAATATTAAAAGATTGAAAAATGGAAAAGAAATATCCATCACCTGGAATCTAGCTAGGAACATAGCTATACATTTCATTGCTCTCTACGATAAGAAAAAGTATGCCCATTTGGCCTTCAAAGTGTGTCCCGAAGATCTAGATGCAAAGAAAAAGATTTAGTACCATTTAGTGACAAAATTAAACATTATTTCAGTCACTTATGGAAAATGTTAAAAGATTACATGATTTTTCATGTAGAAAACTGCTGTTCGAGATGTGAATGGGTAGGCTTTCCCTATCATCGCAGTCTATGAAGTGACTGAAACTGTTAAATTTTGTCGCTAGATGGTGCTAGATCTTTCTGTTGCATCTAGAATTTTTTTGGTCACGTTTGAACAACGGAGGAAGGCCAAATGAGCAGGCTTTCTCATATCATTGTAGGCTATTCCAGTGGTATCATGGGCACATACTTTATGCCCGCCAGAAGCTGCTGTTGATGTTAATCCACTAGATATTTTTGGTAAAAGCAACTGATAATCATCCCTGGTTCAGTTCCAGATTATGTATTTTTCCTTTCAAACTTCATTTATTTGATCTTTTATAAAACATCCTGTATCTCAGAACATTTTTCAATAAATAAAAAACGAATGTCGTTTATGTTCACATTTTTATTTATTTGCCAGTATTTGTTATCATGAAATAAGCAAATTAGTATTCGTAATATATAAAAATTTTGTTTATTAATTTGTTAATCAAGTTGACATAGATGATTAACAAATAAAATATC
Organism: Rhysida immarginata; assembly: GCA_023313115.1. Lineage (NCBI taxonomy): Eukaryota > Metazoa > Arthropoda > Chilopoda > Scolopendromorpha > Scolopendridae > Rhysida > Rhysida immarginata. The sequence continues at coordinate 919,923 of JAHWFO010059233.1, forward strand.
TGAGGCCTTGCAATAAAATGAGAATAAAAAGATTAATAATAAATTTTTGTCCGTTTACTTGTTTGAAAGATATTTGTTAAAGGTAATAGGGAGTAAAATGAGGATTTGAATGTTTCTTTATAAGTGGATGTGCTTTATATTGGCAGTGATAGAATAAAAGTGATAAATTTTTCTTAGAATTCATTCTTCCCTGAATTGTTTGCTATAAAGATTGCATTGAGAGTTTGGGAAGAGAATGACATTACTTGAGATGCATTTAACACTCCTTAGTTTTTTGTTTGTTTTTTTAATTAGGAGCAAAATAAGTTAAATAATTTTGAAAGGTGGTTATCGTATTTTGCTGCATCATATGTTATAGCATCACTTTAAAAACAAGGATTATTGCTATTTGATAGCTGTTTAGAAGTATGAGAAACTGAAAAGCAACATATAGTCGAACCTCGTTAATATAGAAAGGGTTACTATTGGTTTCCACTTTTTATAAATTTTCATTTCGGTCCTGACTGCTTGAAAGCTATTTCTATGTAAATCTAACAGTTTAATATATAATGCTTTTTTCTTAAATCCTGGATAATAAATTTTTTTTGTCACATTTATTCCAAAAAAGTGGATTAGTTGAGAAGTTTATTGGGAAAAAAAATTGGGAAAAATTTTTTTTTTGTTAGTCATGCAGTTATATAAGCACATGTCACGTTATAATTCCATTAATTCTGAGTGGTTCCATTAAACGCAAGTAGTGAAGCATGTGTTATTGGATGATCACGAATTCTGATTGGGTCACAGTGTTTATATGAACTTGGGCATTTCGTTTATTGATTTGTGTATGTCAACTTATATCTTATTGAGTTTAGAGGCAGCATGGCTTTCATTTCACTCGATTAAATGTGCACTTCACTACTCGATTGTCGATGCATTGATCAGAATTTGCAATAGCTTCTACCTGCGCTTACACAGTTACATAGCACTGTAAGGAACGATGTAATTGCTTACAAATATGTACGTTCTTTTAGACAATCTTCAATAATGGAGTTTTTTCCCTCCCAAAATAAATAAATACATGAAAATTATACAGAGTGGATATAAAAATGAGCCCCCCCCCCCTTTATTTTCTTAACTGAAGCAGATATGTCAATTTTGATGAATCCAATGAATAGGAAGTTATGGGTGACCTATGGTGCACTTTTCATCATCCCAAATATGCAAATTAGGACACATTCAAATCCTATCTTAAAAATTGTAACAGATACATGAAAAATTCCAATTGAAGACTTGTTTAGCATGGAATTCTGAACAAAACAAAAAAAAAATTTCCAAAATCCAATGAAGGGATCACCAACAATCCGAAGCAGAAGATCATGTTGACCATTTCAGGAATAGTGTAGCTTGCCATCCTGGAATTGTTCTGACTTGTGTATGCTGACACATGCCTTTTATTTGCTTTTCCTCATGAAAGTAAATGTAATTATGGTAATTTTTGGTAATGTCTTGACTTGAATGTTGAACATTCTTTATGAAGTGCATAAGGAGGTAACTAATAAATTCAACATGTGATTGTTGGTGATCCGTTGATATTGGAATTTTTTTTTTTGTTTTGGTCGGAATTCCATGCTGAACAAGTCTTCAATTGGAATTTTTCATGTATCTTTTACGGTTTTTAAGATGGATTTGAATGTGTCCTAATTTGCATATTTGGGATGATGAAAAGTTGTGGTCACCCACAACTTCCTATTCATTGGATTCATCAAAATTGACATATCCGCTTTGGTTACGAAAATAAAAAGGGGGGGGGGGAAGAGCTCATTTTTCTGTATCGACCCTGTATATGATAGACCATAGATTCAAGCTTATTCATAACATGACACTATTGGGATTTTCAGTAAATCCTATTTCAAATACGGATAATGTATATCCTCATTAATATATATTTTTGCTCTCTTCCTTGAAAAATATATATTAACGAGGTTCGACTGTATTAGTATGCATAATTTAATACAGCCTTTTTCAAGATAGGATCTAAGTGAATCTGTGCTAAATACAGTGGAAATGGTTAGGTTTAGAATCTTATAATTCTCTAGCAGAAGTTGTCAATGAATAAGAAGTTGAGAAAGGTCTTGTATTGCTAAATAATGAAATAATCAAAAATGAAGCCTTGTTGAAGCTGAATTGGTAGGTAGCCATCTATTGAATTCAAAAGTTGGTTGAATCTGAAGTCATTTTAGAGCTTCATCAACTGTTCATTTTTGATTATTTCAGAGAATTTCATTGCTGAAAAGTATGGACAGATGTAGGTCACCTTATGCTTTTAAGTTTTAAACTTGAATCTCTTGGATTTGTCTAGATATTTTTTCTTATGAATTCAGGGGAAACCGAAAGATTTAAATTGTATAATATGAAAATTTTTTGATTAAAAGGAAAATAATTAAGATTTTTAAAGTATTTAAGGGTGTAGATGTATGTTAGGTTTATAGGCATTCTGTCAGCAAAGTAAAAATTTGCAATGAACACCTTCAAATGTAAAGCTTAGGCCAAGGGCACTGCAGGTCAAAGCAAAGTTTGTTTTAAACGAGAAGTTGAGAAGCATGTTTTTTTCTATGAGCAAGCATTTGCAAATAGTAGTTTAGAGGCAAATGTCACTTTTTAAAAAACATGGACTCAGCTTTGTAGCATTCAGGTTCTCCATGATAAGACAGACAAATAATTTATCTACGATAGTAATGTACAGTTTTCTTAAACAAGTTTTAAGTATGTTCAATATGTTGTTAGTGTAGAAGTTCATGATAACAGTAATAATATTTAGCTTGTTGGAGTATGTATTCTTCAAGGTGTTATAATGTTCATATAAAGTTCATAAGAAAATTATCTGAGAATTAGAATAGGGTTATTGGTATGCAATTTGGAAAACTTTTGTTTTGAGAATATTATTACTATAATACCATTTAGGTGTAAAGTTAAAAATTAAGTTTGCAGGAGATAGGTTTCCATTATTAACTCTGTATAATAGGTCTTCAAATGAGTATTAAAATACCAGCAGGTCATTACACATGATTGTGCTTTACAATCCAAGGCTAATAAACGTATTTCATAGAAGTCATTCCAGAAGGAATAGTGTTCATGGGAAATGGAGATATTTGGATATCTTAAGAGGGAGTTCAATCTTCCCTTGTGCGTCTTCCCATACATAATCACATGGAGAGCAGTGGCTAACTTGCACGTGATAACAGTTTTGCGTATAATTTCCAGGGTATGTACGGTAGTTTTTATTGGCTGCAAGCTCTTGTTGTAGAGTCATTTTCAAATCATTTATAATTTATGCACCATACAAATTGTATTATTATAGGCTGTTGTGATTTGTTGTACAAGGGCTGATCAAGAAAGACTGGGACTGATTGTTTCCCATTATATGTGTCTACCTTGAATATTTGAAAAGAGTGGAATTTTTATGTATAATATTGATAGGCAGCAGCATTGTCACAGGGAAGTAATGATGTGTTGATTAATGAAGAACTTTAATGATAGTCGACCAGGTTATTAAAATGCATCTTAAGAGTCAAAAGATAATAACCAGTATTTTATTTACGTTTGGATGAAACGTAACAGTTGTTTTAGCCCGACTAAGGGTTAACCTGTATGAATGAAGATAGCTAATATCTTGCGCCAGACATGAGGTAGCTGTAGTTGGTCCTTTATGAGCCTTTCCTGTCATATCCCCTTTGTTTCTCTCACCCACTGCTTCCATTCATCAGTTGTTCCCTACTTCTACTGATTTTTCTGTAAGCCTGATTTCCTCATGTGTGATATATGACAGTCATTGGCAAAATAAATTAAATTTTCTAGGTCTATAATTTTGGGTGCAAGTTAATGATAGGGATAGAAGTGACTAATTGCATAAGAATGGATCAGATTTTCCCAAATGAAAGCTATGATTAATATCAGTTGGTACATGTAGGTATTATAATATTTGTGAAACCTGTGTTTGGATGATAAACATATAAATTTCATGATTAACTTGAGAATAAAATAAAACTCTTTTTCCACAACGAAACAGGAAAAGGCACTTCATTTTTGATTCATTTTCATAACTCTTAAAAATTGTCATAAATATTTTTGAAAAGGCACTTCTTTCATTGTTAGAAAAGTTTTTGAGCTTTCTATTTACTGATTTAATGGTGCTATCAAATCCCTCCCAAGACAAAGAGATACTTTGTATCAATGTGCTTCTGCCTTTCTGTGTGTTTCTGTAGGAATGCCAGCAAATTTATCACAGATGGTTTAAATCTGTTCCCTTCTTATTTAGTGTTTACTATTGTATATAGGCTAAAAATTGTTAGAAGTATGTGAAGAAGTACGAGGGTGAATCAAATATAAACGAGACCTTTTTTTAACACACTTTATTCTATTTGCTTTGTCTGTCTGTTTGTTTGGGTGGAACTTTGTAGTCGATATTAAAGTTACTTTCTATAAACCGATTGATTTGAACTTTTGCACACTTACTGACAATATATGAATCAATTAAAAAATCCACTAAATAGTGGCAATACATGAATCAATTAAAGAGTCCACTAAAAAAAAATCAGTTAGTGGCAATTAATTAATTTAATTTTTATATGAAGACTTTACTAATAGATGGCATTCAAGTGTGTTTAAAAAGAAAAAACAAAACATATCCTTACTTTTATTTACTGTTAAGAAATAATCAAGCGCATATCATTTTTCCATATAATCTCCTGCTTTGGAAACACATTTTCTGCAGTGTATTTGGTAGGTTTTTGGTGCCATCATCATAAAACAAAGAAGATTATACCAGCAGCCAATTGCACATGAAGCCCTCCACTCCTTTGTCATCTCGTTCATCTTGTTTCAGTGGCCCAAAGAGATGAAAATTGCAGGGTGATAGGGCTTTAGGGGGTGATGAAATACTATTCATCTCATTTCCTCCAATTTTGTGAGAGTGTTGTCATGCAGAAAAATAACATTATGAATCGGTAGGTCAGGCCTTTTGCAACAATAAGCTAGCATGATCTCACACAATAGGTCGCATTGATAATCCGAAACTCATGCAAAAGAGTAGCTCATGAATGGCAAAAATATTCTTCTCCATAATGCTAATCCATGGATGGTAATCATGGCACTCATTTTCTACCTGTTCACAGTCTCTTGAACTCCTTATGCCAGACTAACGCATGAGCCCTTGACAGTGTTTGATCCCCAAACTGCGGTGTCAATCTCCATAAAATTTCCATCTTTGGGCCTTCGTGAGTGAGAAATTTGATTACAGTATAATGTGTTGTGCAATTGAAGGGTAAACTTTTGCTCAGGCAATTGGATGGTTCTGCCGAACAGCCTACAGGCGGTTTTTTCAAGCTCTGACTTCTCCACCCACCCCTTCTAGACTCAAGTCACCAGTTCCATTCAAAATTATGCACACAGAAGAGAAATTCTCGTTTATATTTTATCAACCCTCGTATTATCGTTTAACTACTAAACAACAGAAAACCGTGTTTATTTGAGAATTTTAAATTCGTAAAATTCTTTTGTGCTTGCGCATTTCCAAAACTGTGTAGTAAGATTGAATGCGTAGGAACAGGCTCTCTACAACAGTATGATATATTATTAGAAATGATATCAGCTGTAGCGGCCATTCATTCACACACATAGACACCAGCCTTTAGAATTACTTTAGATATAGTGGGATTTTTATTTATTTTTTTCTTTTCCGTAAATGTTTATTTATTTGTACAACTATAATAATATTTTTCTTATTCTAAATAAATTGATATTAATATGTATTTTGAATCCAGAGAATTTATTTTCTAATTATATGATACTGTTCTTTTAACATTTTTCTTTTAAGTATTGCTAACTGTATATTTTTTTAATATTCTTTATTTACTGTTTAGTGTATAGCGTTTTAATTATTTATCAGTGTTCTGTCATGTTTATAGTGTTAAGCTCCTAATGTTTTTTTGTTGATTTCAGTTATACGGTTATTTTATTATTAATTTTACTGTTTGTTTTAAATTTTTATTTTGCTAGGTTACCTTCTAATATTAATTGTTCAACCTTTTTATCATTGATTTTATTATCATATCTGATTTTTCATTTAGTGTAGTAGCAAATATATATATTCTTTATTTGTATCTATGTATACTGGTGATTGGAAATTTGTGTGATTAGAAACGGATCTCTTTTTTTTTTTTTTTAACTGTTTAGTTAGGAATTTTAACATTATACATTTAAAGATATTTTTTTTTCTTTTATTATTATTATTACTGGTAGTTATTATTATTGTTATTTTGCAGAGTTGAGCGTCTGAATTATCAGGGATGAAGACTATTGAAGTTATTTTGGGAATTTTGTGAATCTAATTCAATCATTAAGGAAAATGATCACACGTTTATACTTTTTCACAATTTTTGTCCAAAATTCATAACTTCACTGTAGTTACATTTGGTAAAGGAAGAGAAAACAAAAAAAAAAAAAAGTGTTTTTTAAAAATATTTTTCAGTTTTAAATGTTTGGAAGTAGATATTATTATTATTGTCACCATTAATTATAATAGTTTATTGTTATAATCTGTTTTAATTAGATTTTTATATCTTTGTGCTATTGTAATATGTTCATTATTAATTTTTTCTTTTATTTCTTTTTTTTTTTTTTATGTATTGTGTTAATGCTGCAGCCTTAATTATCGATATGGCTGAATTCAGCAAAATAAATAAATAAATAAATAAATAAAACAAAAAAAAAAATGATTTCTATAAAAGGAGAGAGAAAATATTCGAAATGAGAATTGTCCATTGGATTAAACAAGATTAAACCAAATTAAAGTAATCGAGATTTGTTTTAAGAAGTTAAACAAGTTTCCTTGTTATTTATGGCCTCTTGCGTGATTCAGTTTATAATTTACATTTCTTTGTTGATTTCATGCATTTCACAAATTTCTACTTGAGAATGACATTTATTATCATTATTATTTCTTTTCACGTTTTCTGTATGTCTTACATTTATATTGTTTTAGTATATTTAAAGAATAATAATAAATATTGTTAATTTGTGTTTGGATATTTTTTGTTTGCTGCAGCAATATTGTATAGCTATTATCTTGGAAATTTCAAAAGCCTTTTAATTACTTTCATTCATATGACTTGATGGCATTTATTATGGATTTTTCAAGTTAATTTTTACTATTGAAGTTACTTACTTTTGGTTTTTCTTAATTAACATCAAAAAACTTTGTCAACAGTTTTTAAGTTAAAATTTTATTTTTATTTTATTTTATTTATTTTTTTTTTTTATTCTTTCATTTTCCCAATGAAACTGTACTGCAGCAGATGAAATTTTATTTTGTATTGTTAATTTATTATTACTCTAGAATTCCTTCTTTAGTTTAGCAATTAGGACAAAATGTAAGTCATCATCATCATATTATTACTTGAATTTTGTATTATTAAATGTGTGTTCTTAAAATTACAGAACTTATGTCCTATTATCAATGTAGTAGGTAGTTATTTTGAAATAAGGTACTTATATGTTTATTATTTTTATGGCATCCAAAACATTTGAAAATAAAAACATTGTATTATATTTAAAAAAAAAAAAATAATAGGCAAATGATTAATGTTTTTACTTACATACATACAAACATTCATTAAAAATTAATTTAGAAAAATAAGCAAAAATGACTTCAAAAAAGTTAATTTTAAGAAAGATTATTTTGTAAATTTAATAAATAAGATTTTCCTAAATTGCATTTGAATAAATTATTTGATTAATTTGCATAACAGTTTAAAGGACATAAAGCCATGATAATTAAACTACAGTCGTCCCTCCACAAGTCAGCAACCTTAGTTCCAGCCAGGGCTTGGCGTCTTGTGGATTTTCCCAACTTGCAGAATTCCAAGATGGTGGACCGTCTTCCTTGCACAGTTACATTTGTAATACGTATTCTTCAGTAAATTACCAGCTTTCGAAGAAGAAAATTGCAAGGAAAAATTACACTAGATTAAATATAGTAATTAAGGCAACTTTAATCAGCATTTTAATTTTTTAAGGGAAAATGTAGCCACTTATGCATGGAGAGGGGACGTAGTGCCTCCATAATTAGTTATTCATTTCGAATTTCGTGGAAAATTACCAGCTCGAAGAAAGCTGGCTTATATTAATTCTCATATTAAGCTTCATAATTAACTTTCATAGCCCCCAAAACAGGCAGTATGCATCAGGGGAACAATAAAATTGGTTAGTTATTAATATTTTAATAGTAATAATCCCTGCCAGATTTCAGGTTCATTGTCCGCCATCATGACTTTCAGGAAAAAATTGCCAACTTGTGGAATCCCAACTTGCAGAGGGACGACTGTATTTTACCCACTGTCTATTACGAATATTTTCTGCAGGCAAATTTGGATTAATATTGGAATTTGTATAAACCAGCGGTTCTCAATCTTTTCATAGCCGTGCATTGCTAAAAGAAATCTTTTCGCAGCTGTTTACCACTAACACAAAACAACTAACAAAGTTTGGGTGTCTCCCCGTTCAAGCACCACACTGTTTGTATAACCATTTAATTAATAATTTAATGGAGAAAAATACCATAATATTGGAAGTATGTCGTGAAAAAACCCTCCAAAGACCCATTTTCCATTTATTATTACATTTTAATTAAGCTAAACTTCAAACACTGTAAAAATAAAGCAATAAATTTCTCCTATTATAATTAATTTACTCTATGCTGCCAAATGTATTCATACACATGCACATAAAGAAACAATACTCTCATTTGTTTTTACTAATTAGTGCGAACTCTCTCTTTCAATGTAAAAAATAATAATAATAAAAATACAATTCCATGTATAAATGATGTGCTTTTTCTGTATAATCCCTTTTGGAGACCCAACATGTCAGCCCCCAGCCATACAGGCCCCAATTAGGAAATTTTTTCTTTGTCCTTATAAATTAATATATAAATAAATAAAATTATGACATGACCAATATGTCGTTGGACCTCCTTTCGTTGTAATAACAGCATGCACTCTGCTGGGGAGGCTTTTGGTTACTTTTTCTGCAGGAATTGCGTTCCACTCTTTCCTAAGTGCGTTGGCAAGGTCAGCAATAGATGTTAGTTGATTCGGTTTGACCTGCCAGAAGCATTCCAAACCATCCCAAAGAGCTTCGATTGGATTTAGGTCTGAGCTCTGAGTAGACCAGGCCGATTTTTGAACATCCAGTCTTTGTGAGCCTCCCCCGAATTGTTCCCACAATGGTGGGAGTACTGAATTGTCCAGAGTGTCTTTATACCGTGCATTGTTTAGGTTTCCCTTCACTGGAAGCAAAAGACCCAGCCCGAACCCATGATGGCATCTGTCAGACCCAAACTCTTCTAGTGGACTGCCCAGATAGTGTAACATGTTTCTACCGGTCCAGAGTCCAGTTACGTCAAGCTTTGCACCATCCTAATCGATGCTTGGGATTGATGTTGCTGATGTTGGGCTTGTGTGCTGCTGCATGACCATGGTAACTTATAGCATGTAATTCTCTGTGGACAGTTTTAGTGCTAACCATGTTTTCTGAAGCATGTTGGAATTTGTTATCCAGTGATTCAGCAGAGGACTTTCAATTTGTGCACACGATGCATTTCAGTGTTTGTCAGTCCCTGTCTTTCATTATATTTGGTTTACCTGTCTGTTCTCGCGCTTTGTTCTTCCATGACATTTCCACTTTACAATTATATTACTGATAATGGAACGATTCGCACCATTCTGGTGGAAATTGCTCAGATAGACTTGTTGCACATGTAGCATCTAATAATAGTGCCTCGTTTGAAGTCACTAAGCTCTTCGGAATGACTCATTAAATAACACTGAAGAGACTGCTGTATATATCTGTCAACCATAGTTGTTAAGTAAATCGGTAGATACCATTTTTTGAAGGGGTGTTCAGATACTTCTGGCAACATAGGGTATATTGAATACAGTATTGGGATTCTGCTAGTTTACCATTTTTTAAAATATTTTCTAATCCAATAAACTGGTAGTCATTTAAATTCTAGAAGGTCAACAGTGTAAGGCACTCTGCTTTACTGAGCCAATCTTAATTTCTGTTTGTGGCTGAAAATGCAGATTGATTAAGAAAACATTTGTACTGTGATTAGATATAGTGAAATAAATAGAAAAAATAGCAGAGAAAATTCATGGCCTAAACTCGAACCACGGACCTTAAAGTTACCATCCTGATGCCATAACCAGTAAGCCATCTTCAATATGGAAGCTGCTGCTATCAAATCTGTCCTTTGAGGATAGGTTATAGGTGGCTCCTTATAGGTCCCTCGTTTGATTCCAGGCTGTGGAATTTTCTTAACTATTTTTCTTTATTTTTTTAATAATATTCGGTGGGTTGACATGAAAAGATCATCCTAGGCCCATCTTTCAGTTATCTACTATGAAGGAGTCTGTTGTTCCCTGTGAGAATGTTCAGTACTCGAATCATGCTGACCTAATGCCTAAAAAAAAATAATCACTATTAATTTTTTTTCTTTATTATCAATCAAAAAGCCTTTTGAGTTTTATGTATGCATAATCTTTCATAGTTTTTTATTAATTCTTTTAACTTTAATGGTTTACATTTAGAATTAATAAATTACTGTTAAATTTTATCAAAAAAAATTATATTGTAATATTCACAACTCAGTTTTATCCAGAGCACACTAGTACCTGGTATCAAAAATTAGTAGGGAAAAAAAATCAGTTTTGATATAAGTACATAGTTATTATGTAAAATATTTTTAAAATACGGGGAAACTGAGCTTCAGGGACTAAATGTTATTTAGGGAGAGTATGATAATTTACGAGTCTAATTTTTTTTTCTTTTAAAAAAAGAGCCCTGGTTATGTTATTTTAATACATGGTGGCAGAAAAAAAACTTTCTAAAATTCAGCCATTAAGTTTATTTTTTCCCAAACAATAACATGAATTTCATTGAGATTTATAAGAAGTAAAATGTTATTTTTAAAATATAAAAATTAAATAAAATTAAACTTTTTTTTTTTTAAATAATAGATATCTGAAGTTTCAACTTTCCAATTATGTTTTTTTTCAATTACAATACAGTTGAACCTCACTTTAACGAACTCCTGGAGACCGAGAATAAAATTCGTTGAAGTGAAATTTCCATTAAAAAACCTTCCAGATAAGGTATATGTACCAGAGTTCGCTCTATGACCAAAAATCTAAGAGTCAGTTTGACTCCCCAGCTTGAAAACTGCGAGTCAAATTTTAGATTCTTTTTAACTTCTATAGTTATACGTGCATCCACAATCTTCATAGTTAATTAGAAAATTTAAACAAGACAGAATGTGACCAAATAAAGTGAATTAAAAATGTGATGAGAAGGATATGTCCATTGATATCCAAATTTTATGAGTCAATTTTGACTCGCTGGTCAAAGAATCACGAGTCAATTTTTAGCAAAAATACCCATTTGACGCATAATTGCGAGTAAGCGCGAACCCTGTATCATTTTAAGCTTAAGAAACTGCAGTAAGTAATTTAATAAATTTCAAAAATTAAACGATTACTTTTAAAAATGTAATTTTATTATTTCATAATGTCATTATAAAAAAATGGTTAGGCTTAACTTGAAACATTACCAACTTATTTTCAAATGTTGATGTTTTTGCCCTTTCGACAGTTTTCTGACTTGGTAGTAGATACCGCAGCCTATAACATTATATAGAATGGTGAAAGATACAATTAAATGGAAATCATACATTGCCATTACCTGTGTCAAAATTGTTTTCCTTCTGCTCATGGTTATCTAATGTGTGTAAATGGAAATTTAGCTTTCCTACTACTTGAGAGCTTGAATTGGAATGACTCAATAGCATCAGCAGGTCCCCTTTTATAGTGGAGCTCTCTTATAAGCAGAGTTTACAAGAAACAAGATAGTTATTCAGGGAAATGAAAGTGGCTATAATAAACGGAGTGTTTGTTTATCTGAAGTTTTTCTTAAATTCATTAAAATGAGATACTCCCAATGTTAGTGGGGGTAACTAATTACATTCGGTAAAGTGAAGAAAATATCGCTTAACTGAGGTTTGACTGTACTAATATCATTTTGGCATTGTTTATTAATTTGCTCGGAAATCTCTGATATTGTTACATCATTCCTTTTTATTATTATAGAGATTAGAGGTGAACTATTTCTCCTGAATAGTGTATTATAAGATTTCAAATTTTTCTTTGAAACTAACTAAAGTAGCTTTTAAAATGTAAAATATCGGGAGCTTTGTATGAACTTACAAGTTAATCATTGGTTTAGGGTCTTTATTAAATCCATTAAGATCTTAATAATGAGTTGTAAAAAATTTTCATTTGAAACTCAAAATTCATAAAATATACAAACAATTTTATTTTCCCCCTCCTCACTGCTAAACAGAGGGATGCCATGTATTAGGTCATTTTGCATTTAACAGGGTAAAAGGGATATGAAGAAGCAAAGGAATCTTGAATTGTAGTACCAAAGTTTTTTCAGACACTTAAAAACAGAAATTTGAACTTTGGTTTTTGGTGGAATTTTTTTTTTTATATGAAGATTGCGAAATCTTGCAATATATAGACTAGTTTGAGACTAGAATTGAAACTTCTGTACTTAAGACTAAGTTTAGGCAATTCAAGTATGCTGATGGATATGGATCTGCAAAGAGCTTAAGTTACTGACAAGGGAACTTCGTACCCCTTACTGACACCGATTTTAACAACTTTGAATTATATTATTCTTCTAGTGAAACTTAATCCACTTGCCAAAAAAGAAAACCCGCACGTGCCACCGAAAAAGAAACTCGCTTGCTTGCTTGCGCGCATGAAGACAAAAGGAAACCCATTGCTGCTCCCATAGGTGAAGCGGTGCGCGCATTAATACAATCGGTCAAACCTAGAAACTGAGTTCGAACTGCATTCGGCTACGGCGCAATGATACAGCGAAGTTTGCACAACAACAATGGAATTACTTCCACGCAGAAGCAGACGAGAATTCATTGAATCGATTCCAATCAGGCAAAATTTTTCTGCTGTTAAATAAATCTCATGTAAAAAAGAAAAAGTAATTAAATAATAATCTCCTAATGTAATTATAAATTTTATATTGTTAAATCAATAATAATGTGAATCAGATCAAAATCGTAAGCAGTAAAAGTGTAAATAAAACTGCATTATTGTAAGTATGATACATAAATAGTATAATTTCTTTTTTGGTGGCACATGCGCACAATACAAAATTGTGGGATTTCTTTTTTGGCAAGTGGGTTCAGTTTCATTAGAAGAATAATATATTTCAAAATTGTTAAAATCGGTGTCAGACAGGGTACAAAGTTCCCTTGTGAGCTAATAGAGATAAGTGATGTATCTGGCAAATGTTGGAATAAAGTCCATGATTTCAGTTTTCATTAACCAAACAGTTTACTTTTTGTATTTTTATCATTTTTTTATACAGGGACACATCTTATGAGCTTTATTAAAATTGGAAATAAAAATTCATGAGGTACTGTTAGTAAATATCGAGACAAAGAATGTTTTACAGGAATTATTTAACGAAACTCAAAAGTATTGTCCGCAATTGTTGAGGCATGTATCCCATGGTGACGCTAGTCGCTGAATACCATGCTCGTAGAAATCCTTTGGCTGCTGTTTGAACCAATTATGCACACACTCCTTGACTTCATCATCCGTTTGAAAGTATTGTTGTCACAGTGCTTTTTTGAGCACTATAGGGATATGGCTCAGACATTCCTTTGCTGTGTTGGCTGTGTGCAGTTACACCATGAGAAAGTTTACCCTGGGACATTTCGAATTGATTGCTTTCCTGAGCAATAGGTCTGTCCCCATGTGACTGCCACATCATTGATGAGTTGCAGGCAATAATTTTGAGTTTCATTAAATAATTACTGTGCAATATCCTTTGTCTCGTTATTTATTGACTGTACCTAATATAAAAACTAAACTTTATTTTATATTATTTGTTTATTGAAGCAGTTGTCCTCTTCTGCATCATTTCTGTTACTGAAATCTTTTATCTCTTTAATTTGATTTTTTTTTCCTCCTTTTCCCCCAAAAGTAGGTAATGGTCCCGTTTCACAGAAAATCTAAATTCAAAGCCTCTTTTGATAAAATGTTTTATAAAATAATGGTAGCAAAATAAATAATTTAAAATCTTGTAAATTGAAATCTATAACACTATTAAATCAAATTATAATCCAAAATTGGGTATATAACTGATGTTTTTCATGATATTACAGTTCTCATTTCGAATTACTTACTGAATTGTATTCGCAGAAAAACTATTCATATTTTCCCCAGAATTCTTAACAGCTGGATAGAAATAACAGAGTTAGGAAAAGAAAATCATTCTGTGCACTAGTATAAAGTTTTATAAAGTTCTCCTTTTAGCCAGATGGTAGATCCATTCGAAAAGACCTAGAAGGATAGAACACTGATTACAGTAGGGCCTCCCACTTTCCCATATGTAATGTATGAGTGACGAACTGCTAAATAAATGATTACATAGTGGCGTTGTGGATAGAAAATGTGAAAGAGGGAGGCCAAGAAATGTGTAGCAGGATCAAGTAGAGGAAAATCTTAGGTTTTGGTTTTGATGATTTGAATAAAACTCTAAATTATATGAAGAGAAGAATTACCCCAGGGATGAAATATCTACACTTGTGTCCATATATGAAAGCAGCATTTCTTAAACTTTTTGGTCTCACGAGCACCTTTCACACTTAAAAATTCCAAAAGACCCCTAAACCACGGGGTCTTAAACTGCACATACTTAGACCTGTTTGAAATGCACATTTCACTTCTAGGTGGCAGGAAAGTGCTACTCCTGTCCCTCATTATAGTTCATCCAGCCTATGTTTGCACGAGATGTAAACAAAAGCACATGGTGAATTACGATTCCATTGACTGATTGAACTTCCTTTGCGACTTCCGTGTTCCAGGGTGCACATGCAAATGTAATTCACAAAAGAAAAACAGGAAAACTGGCATAAAACTTTAACAATCAGTTCTGAAAATGACTAAAAACATTTAATGCTTTTAATTGTGATAAAAACAAAATAAATTACACATAAATTGCTGAATTTTTAAAGAAATATATTAAGAAAGTAGACATGGGAGAAATCAACAACTCTCATGGCAAACGACAGTACAGAAATAACCACCATGCGTTTAAGGGATTAAGAGATTAAATTTTCTCCATGGTCAAGATTAAGCACATCATGCAGGAAAGAAAATATGTGTCTTGGGGCCCAAACACTTTTATGTAAAATTTATTCTGCACATACTTTATTGAAAAATCAATGATAATTATAAAATTGATAATATATTTATAAAGTTAACCATATTTCTAAAATTGGAAAAGCAAATGAAGACTGGTGGGGCAAATGTCCAGACCCTGATCGTAACAGATTTCAAGACAAACTCAATACAATAAATTGCCTTTATTTGTCTTAAGGCCAAAAACACTTTTATTTAAGATTTATTCTTCATGTAAGTTATTGAAAATAGATAGTTTTCTTTTTAATAAATAGTAAAAAGCCCTCAAGAGTTTCAATTGAATCTCTTGAGAGCATAAGGGATTAGTGTATTAAAGGATTAAAGGATAGAAAGAGGATTCATCTGGCCTTCCCAAGCCAGTGTATCGGGAGAGGCTAAATCGATTCCTCCAATCATATGATACGTGATTATTTTTGGTGCGCAGGGATAAGTGTTCATTTTTGTTTACATCCCATGCAAACTTAGGCTGGATGAACTATAGGAGATGTTGACTCTTCAATTTTCAAGCTAGTCTGCGTGTGGAATTTTGGCAATTACAGGCAACCTTTCTACTTACAGTGTTTTTAATATAAGTCATGATGGTTTTGGTGCTCAGGTGGAATAGCCAAGCATGCAGTTGGGTTCGTTTTGTGCTGCTGCAGGATGTTCAGCTATTATTGATTGCGACTATGGAAAAAGCAATTTTGTGTTGATCACGCTCCTTTAATTCATGAAAACTGCCTTATTCTTTATTATTGTTTCTTAAAAATGATGCCAAATACCTGATACAAATGGCTGTAATTAACGGGAAAAAAAGAACTGAATTCAATTTAGAAGACAGATCAAGCACACCTGGCAGCTTTCAATGTTATCTGGTAATTGTTACACAAATTAGTGAAATATATTTGCAAAAGTGAATTTCCCGTCAAAAAATACTATTGCAAAAGTGAATTCTCGAAAAAAAGATGGTGATACTCATTCACATAAAATTCAGTGATCATAAAACTTTTCAACTATCATTGCATTCATATTTCCAAATCGTCCAAGAATGTTCCATCAAGAAAGCTAATGCAGTTCAGTACATTAATGGTCTATACAAGATACAGTACATTAATTCACTGTTGGGTTTTTTTTTCCTCTCAATTTTCCATCCACTTTTCCATCGCAAACACGAATGCGAAAGTGAAACAAGTGAAATTCTGCCTGACGAACCTCAAAATTAGCATATTACTATTTCAGTGGCCGCGCAGTACTTGAAATTCTTATCGCCAATGGTTTAGCCAATAGAGATTTTCTTTAAGCCAGCATCTCATGTTTTTAGCCAAATTTAAAATTAAAACAACTTATGAAGCATTTAAAATTAAAAAAAATTTAATCACATGATGATCGCATTTTCGAGGTTGAAAATAAAAATTTTCCCTATAAAAAGAATTAGCCATGTATGTTCGCCAAATCTGATTGTTTATTCGTCAGATTAGTTGAACTGTCGCCACTAGCGATTTGGCGAGCGGACTGCGCGGACACTGCTATTTCTTATACTGGTACATTACATTTAAACAGTCTATACAAGATAAAGTACATCAGGCTTCACTGATTTTTGTTATACATGTTCATTTGTATTGTTTACAATACACTGGATACATATAATACACGGTTGCATATTATATAATGATGCGTATTATATTCCGAAAATATGGTAATTAAAAAAAAAAATTGGTCACCCAAGAACTTTTCACAACCTCCATTTTAAGAAACCCGGTATAAAGGTATCTCCAAGTATGAGCTATTCTGATTGTCCAATCGGGATCAAAAATATATTTCATTAGTCTAACCATCAAGCAACTTATTTGCATTTATTTGTTGTTTTTTCCCCCCTTCCAAATAATTTTAATAGTTATTCCGATCTAAGGAAGATCTTCTAAGAATTAAATATTTATATGAGATACCGTCGAGTGTCTTTTAGTTATTATCATTATTAATGACACTTGATTACTTAGAGTTTTATAAGTGGGTGATAACCAGTTCATTTGGTTAGAATCGACAAAAGGAGTAGGGAGGAAAGTAGTTGGGGGATTCCAAAGGAAGGTAAGTTAATGTTTGTTAGTAACGAAGTAAAGAATATACCAAATCCATAATGACATCATCCAAATGTTCAACCCGCCGAAACTACTGGCCTGCATTGTGTGGGAAATCGAGGGGAGGTCTATCTCTGTTCAGGTTTGGTGCTTAGAAATGATTCAATTATCAGTAAACCTAAGACTTACGTTTCATAAAATCAATATCAATCTGGCATCACTCGCAGCAATGGTACAATGATAATAAACTTCCATTGCAACTGAATAAATATAGATTGATCAAATCTTGCCTTCAAATAAGAGATTGAATCACTCATCTGTTTAAGTCTTCTAACTAGCTTCTATATAGATCAATTGCATCAGTCATGCGTTTCATGCTAATCTTTGATTACTCGATGTCATTGTTCCATTTACTTAGTTCTGCTGAGGTTTTTGTTTTCACAACTTTCTATGAGCAGCGAATCAATACTCTCAAACAGAAATACACAAATTTTCCAGGTTATAAGAACTATCCGTTGATTTAAACATCACAAATAAATTAAGTAATCATCATTGACGATTCGCTGAAGAAGTCAAATGGAATGTCCGAAAGTTTATATAGAGAATTTAGACGTTCCATATTCCAGACTGGAAATTAGACGTCATCAAGTATCTCAGCCCCGTCCGTCCAGTCCGACTCCCAAAAAAGAACTCCTGTCTTCTCAAAAAAATCAATTTCTATGTGCACAAGGAAAATATGTTGTCATGAGTATTACATTGTTATTGTAACATAGCAAGCTATCATTGTTACGTTACTATTTCAATTTCTGCTCGCGACAACAAAGTTCACCAAATAATTCAAACATACAGCAGTCTGTAGCATTTCTCAACAAAATGTGTAGATATCATAATAAAAAATTGTAAATAGTTCATCAAAAATGTGAAGAAAATATATTTTTTTTTTTGTGGGTAATGATATATTTGATACGTATGAAAGATTCGGCTCCCTTTTTTGTTCATTTCCCTTTGCTATATGTTTTTGTAATTATTTAAGCCATAGTTACCAATGCATTTTCTTTTTATTACATTATATCATTTCAGAGAAAAATATACTAATTTTCACATTCCTCAGATGGAATTTGTCTATATTTTGACTTTAGCATCATCTATCAGCAGTTAATAAATAAATGAGTAATAATCTAAATAAATAATAATATTAAAGAGGTTTGGTGGCCGAGAGCACTAAGACATAGGACATGAATATCAATAATATAAGTAGACTGAATATAAGTCTTTATAAGCAAGCTTGGAAGATCAAGTAAAGCCTCAGTAGGCTGATCCTGTGCTAGGTTAAATTTCAAATATAATGGGTCCTCGACGTATTTCGCACTTAAGACATTTATAAATTTCCACCACTTTTTCGGTGTTATGACACTTGTTTTACACTTACAACATTAAAAAATGCAATTTCCTTGACATCTTTCTTTTAAAAAATAACGTTTTGACTTGCGGCAAACTTTCCAGGATCCAATTAGTGACGAAGTCGAGGACCCACTGTACTGTAGATCCAATGGTTATTTAATATTATTATTTATTTTATTAATTGTTTTCGTATTCGCATTCGTATGTTTTATTGTGTGTAGTGTTTGTTTTTTTTTAGTGCAAGTAGGTGCATTTTGTACACTGAAAGGGTAGAAGTGGAAGAGAAAAAAAGTAATAATATACCATATAATGCAATACAAATTTGGCTGGTATACTTAAATCACTTGGTCATGAACTAAATTATCTATAAAAAAAAAAAAGTACCAGAAAAGTGTCCACGTTGAAAATTGAAAAAAAACATAATAGTACTTGAAAAAACAATTCTTGATCTAGGATATGTTGTTGTTCTCATTTCATCAAGAGTTCATTCCATTTTTTAATTTCCATTATACAGTTGAACCCGGCTATAACGGACTTCTAATGACCGAAGTTTTGGTCCGCTATTTCCAATCCAACAAAAAAAATGGATAAAATCGACCTTTGGCTGAAGCATTTGTCTAGATGCTGGCAGATTGCAGCAGCTTTGAATGGCGAACCTTTTCTTGGAATACTTCTTCGACATCTTTATGGTCAGCATTTCTCAAGTTTCTTCTATCCAAATTTTTATCTCGCACGGAAATAGAGATACTATTTTTCCGCATGGTATCAGTGGTAGACTTGGATAAAGTGTACTCCTAGCAGATATCGACTTGGCTGCATCCATTCTGTTTTTGTTTTTTTGTTTTAATAATGCACACTTTAAAACTTGCCAGTATGGATAATTCTGACATCGAATTTTCATCAGCCCAGACTGAAGAGAGTTACATCAATGAATATAACTTTTCCCATCTGGGAAAGTTGATAAGTAAAGTCATTTCATCAGCAACCTGTTCTGTCCAAAGATTAGTGTTAATTCATCCCTTCTCCATGCCTATTGTCTTGGTTTTCCATGAATGCAGAATTCCAAGAATTAGCAGTTGTGAGCGATTGTTAAAAAAAGCATTGGACATAAAGAATCATTGGCAGGAACTTAAGGGTACAGTATTTTTTTTCTAGCAGTATTTTCAAAAAATACCCCAAAAAAAATTTGTTATGTCCGACTTCAATTCATTATGTTTGACATTCATATAGCCGTATAAAATAACATTATAGGAAATTGGACGGGATCAAAAATTTCGTTCCGTTAAAAAACCAGGTTTGCTATAGCGGGGTTCGACTGTAATATTATTAGGTTTTGCAAACTCATCTTGCATTCTTTTATTAAAGAAATAATGTTTACTTTTAATGCAAAAGAAGAGTTATGTTAATAACTGAATTATTTTTGTCTGCAGGAAATTAATATTGAATCATTTAATTTTAGGGGAAAATAAAAACTTTTAAAATGATTAAGCCTTCTTTTATCCTAAAAGAGGTAAGTCTAAGTTTGCGTGATTTGTCTGTTCATGAAGAAAGTATTTATTATTAAGATTTTATACAGTTCTAAAGTAATATACAATTATAATGTATAATTAATTTTTACACGAATTTTTTTGCATTAAATTTTAAATAAGAAATATTGTAAACCAATTATCCAATAAAAATTTTATAATATTTTTTTAATAATTTTGTAAATAAAAGAGAAGATATTTTATATTAAAAAAAAATTGTGATTTCTGAAGTGTATTTTATTTATTTTTTTTTTTTTTTGCATTGCCATTTTCCAGTGTACAGTCGAACCCTGATAACTCGAATCTTCAGAGGACCAGATAAAAAATTTGAGTATCAGGTTTTCAAGTTAACCAGTAAATTGAAAACAATGCTACAAATATAATATGACTTCCATACTCAAAATGAGTTTATATATTCGATTATTATTAATAAGAACTGTATACAATTACAAGTAATTGCGTGGTCGCCTCTGATGCCCGAGGACGCGGGTTCGATCCCGGCCGAAGACAACGAGGATTTTTTCAGGGGGAAAATCCTGAGATCACGCACTTCCTTAGAAAGGGAAGTAAAGCCGTTGGTCCCGTGTAGTCGTTTGCCGGCTGCACGTTAAAGAACCCTTGCGAGGCAAAATTTGCGGCCCCTATAACGCCGTCCTGAAATGACCATGGCAGTTGAAAAGGACGTTAATACCAAACAAACTAAATCAAACCAATTACAGTAATGACCCAGTAAAGCATGGTCCGTTCCAACATGTAATCACCCCAATCCGGTTAGGGTATGGTTTTCGAATTCTACTTACAGTTTATATATGAGTAGGAGTTGTAATAATTTACAATTGATTAAACATATATACTCCTTTTAATGGAAAATAGAATAATGTAAATTGAAATAATAAAATCTAAATAAAAGTCACCCAATGTGGAGAAATACAAATCAGGTGGAAGTCGTATGGAGACTGATGTGGACAAAAATAAAACACAGGTGAAGAGAAGGTCTTGTAGAGTAACAGTCACAATAGAAACATAGGAAGATACACAAGAACAGGCTACGCACATAAAAATAGGAGAAGATCTGGTGATGAGGGTCCGATTTTGAAATTTCGTTAAATTTTTTAATAATTTGTTTTTCAACTGTGCTTCTCATCAGTGGAGGGCACATTAAAGCCATCAGTCCCAGCTGCCCCAACATCTTACAGCGGCCGTTATTAGATTTCGACAAGCCCTGCACCTGGGGCCTTTGTGCAGTATCAGCCCCAGTGTGCATGATATATGCCTACCTTTACATGAGGAAAGTACCTCACACATAATCGTTATATCGCCAAAGGTAATGTGATAGTGAAGATTCGAAAGCAAAATGTTGACTACCAATCAGAAGTGTATGACTACTTCTAAAAACGTGCTCGCGATAGTTCATACAATGAACTTCATGTTCAACATGAACACTGCCTCTAAAAATGAAAACACTGCCTTTAAAAATGTCTATGTTTAAAAATTCTCCTATTGAATGCTCGCAATCGCCAACTTTAAACTCTGTTTTGTATTCGTGTTAAATTTTGATCTCCACAATGGCTACCAGCGACCACAAAAGATTACTGTATCGTTTTCTTTATCATGTGGACGTAAAATTAAAGTTGAAAAATGAAATAAAGTCTCAACAGCAAAGCTTTTCGAGAAGACCGCCTGAACTTAAGGAAGACGTGGATATAGCTCGGAAAAAAGAGAAGAGAGACACTGTCAAGCAACAGTTAACAATAGTCAAACTGAATAACTTTCAGTTTCATGTTAATTCTTCAATGCTTCCAAATTTTTTTCGAATCGTTTGCAATATTTTCTAATATCTTTTAATTTATAAAAATAAAGAGTTCTTGATCTTCTAGTGTACAATTGGCCTATTTATTTGATTGCATGTGAGGAAGGAGGGAGTGTTCACTCAAGTGCTCTTGGATGTAACGTGAAAGTTTATGAAGAATTGAATTTTGTCCGTATTGTATTAAATTTTGAAATATTCTGATATAGTTTTTCCTTTAAATTTAACAGTACATATTAACTAAAGCCAAAAATTTTCTTTGAGTTATCCAGGATTTATTAAAAATTTGTTTGAGTTAACGAGTGAAATTTCTATTAATTAAATGCTCTGGGGGATGGGACTTAAAATATCGTTCAAGTTAACCAAAAATCTGAGTTATCGAGTTATTCGGGTTCAACTGTATTAAAGAGTAAAAACAAAAGAATTTTACACTTTCTGATAAAGTAAAAACAAACTTAACATATTCACATTGACACTCCTCATCTGGATTGTTAATTCTCCAATCCCTATTCTACTTCCCTCATTTACTTCTTGTACTTTTAATTACATA
Organism: Rhysida immarginata; assembly: GCA_023313115.1. Taxonomy (NCBI): domain Eukaryota; kingdom Metazoa; phylum Arthropoda; class Chilopoda; order Scolopendromorpha; family Scolopendridae; genus Rhysida; species Rhysida immarginata. The sequence goes on from JAHWFO010059233.1 coordinate 942,587, forward strand.
AACACAGAACTGCGATTAATCATTGAATAACATCATGCAGCAAGTCTCCTTAGATTAACTATAACACCGAAATTGATTAAATGCAACAGAAAACATTAAACACTTAAATATTCTTGGATTACTGGTATATGAAATATTGATTAAAAAGTTAAATCTAAGAAGGCAGCCTATTGTGAGAGTTTGAAATTTGCTTGTATGAAGGATCTCCCCAAACAGGAAACTAAGTGTAAAAGAAACGAAAATAGGTTTTTAAAAATTACAGTTCTGTGTTCTCTTAAATACAGGGTGATTATAAAATAACTATACATTATGGTGAAATCCTTAACGAATATGTTTTTTTGCAGGTGACTTGCAACAATGCTAACAATAGAAGAACGAACAACAGTTGTGTGTGTGTGCTCATCTGCGTGGACTAACGTATGAACAGGTGCAAACACAGTTCGAAAGCCAGCCCCCACCAGAGTAGCTGTAAAGAATATGGTGAACAAATTCAAGCGAACGGGTAGTGTGGCGGATGAACAACCACAGAGACTGTGCAGCGTGTAGAGGAGGCCATCACAGGTAGCCCCTCTGCATCGACCAGGAGACTCAGTCGGGAGCTAGGCATTCCACAAAGCACTGTGTGGAAAACGCTACACTACATATTGAAAAAAACGTGATTATCACGTCCAGTTTGTGCATAAGCTTCAGGCGGAGGACAATGCAGCTAGGGAAGCTATGTGTCATGACCTCCTGGAAGCTGTGGAACATGCCGATTTGATGCACCATGTCCTCTTTAGTGATGAAGCAACATTCCACACGTGTGGACATGTGAACAGACACAATTGCCGGATATGGGCTAATGAGCAGCCTAATGCACTGGAGGAATGGCAACGGAACACACCCAAAGTGAATTTGTGGCTGGGGTTTACAAGAGCAAAGGTCTATGGGCCCTTCATGTTTGCCGAGGGGGACTGTCAATGGCAATGCATACCTCAACATGTTGGAACAATTCCTGGAGCCACAGTTGCGAAGTGATGGGATTATGGATACTGTTGTTTTCCAACAGGATGGGGCACCATCCCATTTCGCCGTCATCGTTCGAGACTATCTTAATCGCGCTTTCCCAGGCAGATGGATTGGTTGCAGTTCGACCAGATTTTTGGCTCCAAGGTCCCCAAATTTAATGCCCCTGGATTTCTTTGCATGGAGATTTATCAAGTCCAAGGTGTACCAGGTGAAGATACGCAACATTAGGCATCTGAAAGAAAGGATTGCAGCCGCTGTGGAGAACATTACACCGGCTATGTTGCACGATGTTTTCAAGGCAACTGTTGAACGCTGGGGCCTGTGCCGCGATGTGCAAGGGTGACACTTTGAAATGTACTGAAATTGTGCAATTAATAATGCAATTGATGCAATAAAACGTTTTTTCACCAAAATGTATAATTATTTTATAATCACCCTGTATTTTTTTTCATCTTTTCCTAAGTATATATGTGATCATATATGCGTTAAATCTGATAGCATGCTTTTCTCCTGGGTAATATTTTGATAATCATTTACAAAGTGATAATTCTGTGAGATAGTTTAGAAAACATGACTTGCATTTTCCTTGTTTCCTGCTAATTTATGTCTGCATGTGAATAACAAATTATAGGTATGGAAATTACCTCAAAAACTTGTTATAATCAAACATTGAACTGAAATTGCTTAAGTGATGTACCTGGATAATATTATGAAAATGATGCATGAAGAAATAACACACTGCACCATCACCAACGTAATGCAAGCAACTTTTGAGTTAGGAATATCATGAGACAAGCTGTTCTTATTACATGGTGATGCTTCCATGTCTTCTGGGAGCTGACAACACTTTTCAACAATATAATTAGGTAATTATAGTCTTTTTCATAAAAGAACATCATTGATCCTAACTAGGATCAGAGTAGAAACCAATCAGAAACGAGCACTGTTAATGCATTACTTTCTCTTTGTACTGCAGACATTTCTACAACATTAAAGATATTTTTTTTTTTATTTCCATACAATAATTTAAATTTGTAGATCATTTAAAAAAAAATCAGTTTTTTAACTCGATTGACGTGTGTGGGAGTGAAGTGCAATGAACGGAATAACTAAATCCAGCGTGTGTTCTGATTATTTCATAAAAGAAGACCAACAAAATGAACCAGAGTATAGGTATGGTGGAATGAAAATCTTATAAAGGAAGCAAAACCTCTAACCATAAAAGTTAAACAAGGTATTAAGTACCAGATATGTATTTCAATGCCTTTGCCTTTTATGATGAGATTTAATTGTGAATTGTTAACAGGATTCTCTGGTTGGTATAAAAGATGAGAGCGCTATTTGACAATTTTGCTTTTTACCGATTTATTTGTTGAAAAGTTCAGTAAAGAAAGTTTCACATCACCATTTTGTACACCAATACTAAGATTTATAGAGAATGAATCTATACATTTGTTAACCAACGCCGGAGGTGATTCCTAGGATCAAAAACAAGAAAGAATGTCAGTATGAACATACGTCCTACGAAGCATTGTTACTGGATTACATTACATTACCAAGCTAAGATGGCAGACAATGACTTCCAGTTGGGGATTTTTGTTGGCAGTTATTACGATTAAAATATGCAAAATTGACCAATTTTATGGTTCCCTTAATGCATGCAGCCTGTTTTGAAGGGATATGAAAGTCAATTATAGGAATTAAGATGCAAATTAATATAATCTTGCTCTCTTAGAGCTGTTTATTTCCTCAAAATTAGAAATGGCAACCAATTACAGAGGAAGCCCTTCAATGCATAAGCAGCTACATTTTCCTTTACAAAACTTAAAATGGCGATTTGTGGTTACGGTTAACTTAATTTGAAAAAGTATCTGCCACCTTGGAATTCTACAAGTCAGAAACATCCACAAGACGGCAAGGCCCTGGAACCGAGGTTGCCGATTTGTGGAGGGACGACTGGTTCAACAAATCCAATCACCTGGTAATTGTGGACAAAGATAATTATTAAAAAAAAAAAAAAAAAAAGATTATTGTGGACTTGTGGTTTCTTTTCATTGTTAGTTTGATCGTTGCGTCCAGTTTCTTGGCAATTTTTTCTTGAACATCATTTAGAAACAAATTGAAAATAATAATAATGAGACAGATAAGCTCCTTATTTTAAAAAATATCTTTAATGGGGAGAAAAATAAAATTCATACATTTTTTGGAATCTTACAAGTAACTTTGAGGAAAATATTGAAAAGGGGAAAAAAAAACGTGTGGCTGATTGCAATAAATAAGGTTAATGTTAAAGCTAAAATTTGGGTTGTTTGAGTTTAACATTTCAAAATAAATATGCAAAAAACTTTTTTTTTTTTTTTTTTTTTTTAAACAAACTGTTTGAAGGAATGAAGTTTAAATTTATTATTATTTTTTTATTCTTTATTTTTTTTTTTTTTTCAATGATAGCATTTAATCAATGCCAACAAAATAAATTAAAATTAATTCATTTTAAAAAACATCTCCAAAAATCTTCTGGAAACGATGCTGCTATAATAAAAAGAATGTCTTTATTACACGAGAGAAAGTTCCTCAATATAAATACATATAAACAATGCACAAAGCATCTTAAATCTGGATGTTGGACAGAAGTTGAAAACTCTTCTTTAGTCTTGAATTCTTTCGAGCAGCTGAGAGCATTAAATTGTGCCAGTTCTTTCAGATATTACAGTTCTCTCAGCAAATTCATTTGTTGAGATTTTTTTCACTCTCATTTCGAGTTGATAGTCTTCAATATCTACAACAATTTTGTGCTTTTTTTTTTTTAGTTTTAACAGCAGTGCTAACTATGAACTTCTTGACTTTTTTTATTTTTTTGCTGATGTAGTCTTGTTCGCATTAATCGTGTAAAATTCTGAGCGGATGTTCTGCAAAAAATAATTAGGTATCATTAATTCAATGCATGATAATATGGGCAAGTCAAATTGATGGACCGATTTCAGACATTTATTCTGTGAAGTCTAATGAACATATCGTAATGTGAGGCATGTGCTTCGAAAGGTTAGTTTCCACTCGGTAGGGCATTGGAACAACGTTGGATAGGCTTGATGTGTGTCGGGTTAGGCAGGTGCTCACATAGAACACACGATGTGTTTGAAGTAACTTTGAACATTTACCTTTCATAGCACGTCTCACAATACCATATGTTCATTAGATTTCACAGAATAAACTTCTGAAATCAGGTCCATCATTTTGACTTGTCCTGTATAATAATAATAATTAGAGTATAACCTAAGGCAAAATGTTGGTGTAAACTTTGATAAAAATTCCCATAAAAAGAGCAAGTTTATTTATTAACTGAGAATTTTCATGAACATTTTACGATTCAATCATCCAAAGCCTTTTTTTGAAAAATTATGTCAAATTTTAATTCTTCCTTCACAAAATCTAACAAGAAAAGCTTAAAACATTTTAAGGTTTAACTTTGTAAAATTAGAATAAAAAGCCACGTGTTTCTATATCATGAATAAATATGTTAGATAAGTAATAAATCTTCATAGCAATCAGAGTGAGCCAATTAAAATTAATTTACACCTTGAGTACTATGAAAAACTGTCGGAGGCTTATTAGGCTTGTGGCCCTGGAGGCAGAGTTAAAAAGAGCCGATTATAATGGACTTAGACCCATACTACTGTAATCCAGAGAGGGCCTGCAGGGAGTTTCGTATTTAAGTTCGTTGAACATACTCACCAAGTTTTAGACCAAAGAAGATTGTTCTGTGCAGACATCCACATAACTCTCAGAAATGCATATGATACAAAGGAATGTGCAAAGATTAGTGAAGGCAAATAATTGTTTTAAAATTAATTTCCTAAGAGGGTTTAAAGGCATTACCATAGTATAGCGTGGAGACTTTTATATTCTACAGCAGGGAGGTCCAAATCATGCCCGCCGCCCACGTGCAACATAAAAAGCTTGCAGACAAAGCTCACGGGCAAAGCCGAGGAGATAGTCAGTCCAAAACTCAGGAGGGGAGTGAGTATAGTTTTTCTATGCAGTGTTGCCAGACTTTAGGGGGTGGTTCCATTAACTGAGGCATTATTTCTTTTGTTACTGATACTTGCTTGTTTATCGCCTTGCATAACATGGCGCACTTTCCAAAAAAGCATAAAATCACTGAACCAGTATTTAAACTGGAGTGGGAGAAACTTGTTTTTTTTTTTTTCATTGTTCACAGATCAGATTCTAAATGCTTAATATGCAATCGTGTCCTGTCGGGAAAAAGAAAATACAATTCTACCTGACATCGAGAAAATTGTCACATTAAAACGAAGGAAATAAAAGGGAAAAGTGCCTCGGTTTTTTTTTTTACAGTGTCGATTGATAATTAGCAACTCGACTTAAGGAACTGATCAACGTAATGTGCAGTAGGGGGAGAAGGAAGATTACCTGCACGGGTGCTGCCCGCGAACAGAAATCTTGGACATCCCTGTTTTACAGTATAATCCGCTTTATACGAAATCCAAGGGGACAATGATATTATTTCGTACTATCTGAAAAATGAATTGGCCATGTTGAAAAGTAAACATCGCTATCACGTGAATGGACCCTTGCTGCTTCCAGAAAGCATGCAGTAGCATGGAGAAAGAGTAGATTTGCTAGCTGTTGCCTACCGATGTTGTTTATTTTGCATTCACCACGACCACCACAATGTCTAGTATCCTATTGCCAGATCCAATGGATGAAGATGTAGAAGTGCCCCTGTTTAAAGATGATGTAAAAAGCATGGCCTGCCATTACATTGCTCGTTTTGTCTTAGAACCATTTATGAATTAAATTCCTATTGCAACATATTAATTTACATGTTTTTATGTAAATTTTGAATAATAGGATGATTTTACATGGAAGATTCACTGAGGGGGTTGGATCAGGAAATAAATTCATATTAAGTGGATTATACTGTATTTTTGTAGAGTTACCTAAATAAGTATCACATCTATATTAACAAATAGATAAGTTAAACTGAAGATAACACTTCAATTATATACAGTAATAATTTTTGTGTTAAAAAGAGAAGGAAAAATTCTGCGACCTGGATTCAAACCAGAGACCATGACTATCGTTGCCGCTGTTCTAACCAATTGAGCTATGCCAATCTGTATGTGACTTTCATATTTACCATGCTGTTAGCAAAAGAATTTATAACCTGATGGGCATTTTTCTCAGTATAACCATTTTGTTAGTCTTATGTTCATATCTTCATGGGGAAAACTGTTTGATGATACTCAAAATTAATTTCACACACATCAAGCAATTGTTTGACATTATTTTAAAAAATCGGGTTTATATTTCATAAAATCTCCATCCCTCACAACTTTGCATATTGCAAATGGCTATGGATTTGTCTCGGAAAACTGGAACATGGGCTTTCCAGTTCTTAGTTTGTCAGGTTATGAGCTTAATGGGAATGAAAGTTTGGGTTTGTTCAGGACATGAAAAATCAATGATCAAATAAAAAAAACGGTGACTTACCACATTAATAAGATGCATGACTATTCATACCTCTATCAAGTGGAGAGATCTAGTATTCACACCCACAAGAGATATCAAAAATAATGTTGAGTAACATCAATGCATGTGGTTAGATATGTATCTATATGCACTATATGATCAAAGATACATGGACACCCATGCAAAGTAGTGGATTCTACCATAAATATACAGTGCAAGCTCCAGAAGGATAAAAGGAAGCAGACATCATTACAAAGCTGAAACTGTACAGTGGGAAGAAGAGCAAGCTACGAGGTGTGTTTATTAGACAACTGTGATCCTACCTCATAAACTAAGCAATCGGTTATAAGGCCATGCGTGATGACCTTAAACGTGTCTGAGTACACATGCCTAGTAGCAACACGGACCTTCACTTGATTACTACTTTGAACTTGGGAGTTAGTTCGGATTACTTTTTTTTTCTGGTTTGCCGGAATAATGCAAAGTTTAAAAGTTGAACAACAAGTCAATTTGAAATTTTTAGTAAAATTGAATAAAACTCCAACAGAGTTTTTTCAAATGATTAATACAGTTTATGGGAATGTCTGCCTGTCTCATGCATGTGTATTTGAGTGGCACAAAAGATTCAGCGAGGGATGTGAGAATGTTGAAAATGATGTGTGCCCTGGATGACCTAGCACTTCAAGAACCGCAGATTGTCTGAAAAGACTGAGAATCAGTGTTCGAATGACAGCTGAATCCATGAAGACTGGCAAAGATACTGCATGAAAGTTAAACAGAGAGAGAGAAAAACTGCCTCGACTGTGGAGAAATGGTTTCATTCTTCACTACGAGAACGCACCAGCTCACACCTTACTTTCTGTGAAGCAATTTTTGACTGGCAAACATATTACTACACATGAACACCCTCCATATTTGCCAGATTTAGCTCCATGTGATTTTTTTAGGTTCCCAAAAGTTAAAGTGCAATTGTTGAAACAACTGAGAGAAAATGATCTCTTTCTTGCCTTCCTTAAACTAAAGGTACGTTTTTTTAACCAGTCTCGTTATTTAATAGATACACCTCATAAATGACTTTAAAACCTACTGTGTATTTTGATTGTAGGTAGTTTGATTGGGTATTACCATCGTGGAAAGGCCGGCCAGGTGGCTGAGAGGGCTGGGGCGTAGGCTTTATAGTTCTCGAGTCCGCCTGGCTATGGGTTCGAATCTCGCCGTGGGCATGGATGTTTGTGTTTGTCCCGGGCTGCGTACAGATATAACTTGTGTAAAAGGCGCAAAATGACCTTTGTAGTCGACGCCTTAATTTCTAGAACCCCCCCATCGTGGAAACGTTCTGTTACATTTGCCACTTCCACTGTGATGTCATTATGAAGTGGAAATATGTAAGGGGCTATAATTTCCAGATAGACATTGCCAAATGAGAGATAAGGACCAAGAATGCTGAAGAGGGTGGTGAAACAGAATTGGCAAAAAACATTTGTAATGAATTTCTAGATGCCTCAGCATCATGACAATTATTACCAAGCACTGTTTACAATGGTGTAAAAATTGAAGAAAATAGATCCTTAGGCACTGGTAGCATATCTTATGAAGTGACTACACTGTTTGGCAATTAGATGGGCATGTTCTGCATTATGAACATTGTAAAATTTGATAGTGAATCGTAAATGTGTGGGGCTGTCTTTCATGCTTTGGGCTCAGCCTCATAGTTCCCTTCGTAAAAAGATTATCTCCAAATTAGACAATGCTGCCCTCTTTATGGCAGACTCTTAGCGAGAGCCATACAATTTGGTTTGTATTTAGGCTTTGGATTATCTTTCCTCATTTGTTTGGATTAACTGTTTTTTTGGATTCTTAGGGCTCCACTGTACTTTTATGAATAAAATCAGGGGTATATAAAGAGTTTTATACCCCTGGATAATGGAATTTATGGAACACATAACCATAGGATGTCATACACATAATTCAGTCATTACGTGGGAGGCATATGACTATATACATGTGACCCAATGGGAGATAATATATTCTCCAGTTTCCACTGTAGATTCCGTAAGAACAAAATCCATAATACTGGCCAGATAGATGAAATATTACTATCAATTATAATAAAAAACGATAACTACCGACCTTTCAGACCTAAGCATAATAACCATTCGTCTAAAGTGACTTTTTTGTCATTATTATTGTCACAATATTTAAGAAAATTGCGTCCACATTTTCGTAGGTTTTTTTTCTTTTTAATCTCGTTTTTGAATTCTTTCCATTCTTTTTTATCAATAACCTGAAAATGAAAAAAATATCCAGTATTAGTTAACATTTCATTGAAGAAACCATTAAGAGTTTGAGCTTTAGATATTATGAACGGACTTAAAAGTTAGTTACTGAATTATAAATTTCCCTTTGTCTGCACTTTTTAAGGTGTGAGACTTTTGTCATCGCTGATTACGAATATCGTATTCAAATTTCTGAGACTAATAGCTCCCGAGATATTGGCCAAAAATAGAATTTCTGAAATATGCTATATCTCAAAAACGGTGAGTCACAGCAAAATGGAACCAAAACAGTTTAGTATTTTTGTATAATACTAGATCAAAGTTCAGATGGATACTATTGATAATTGATATTCAGTATCTCTATATATGACAGCTGATATTGATGTGACTTACATAAGTGCATATAGTTGAGTCGATAATCAGTATAAATTTGAAAAAAAAAATTCAAAATTGGACCAATCGTTATGGATATACAAATTTTTAAGCTCGTTTTGCTCATTCTCGTCTGATTTCTATTTGTGCGTTTTAATCAAATGTACATGTAACGAAATAACTACCGAAGATGTCCAAATAGGACGAAAGTTAACTTTAAGTCAATTGCACTGTAGAAATGGACGATGGACGTTATTTTAACAATTTGAAATAAAAGGGTATAATGTGAATTCCAGTTCCATCTTCATCCAGTTCCTATCAAAAAAAATCAATCATTGATTTGAAAAGATTGCACTTGCTGGTCAAATAAAATAAACTCTTCTGGAGCAGATGTTTTGATATGGAACTATTTCCTGCCTTTAAAGAGAAGTTGATGCAAATTTATCATTTTCAGATCCCAGATCACTTATTTCTTATTACTTATTGCTGAATCAAGCTGTTGGGTAAGCTGTTTGAATGTTTAGCTAAAGCAAATAGCCTAGTTCATTAAATCTATATATTTTTTTTTCTCTCTGCTTGTAATCCTTGTATCTAGGTACAGTATTAACAAAAGGTGAAGCTGCATGCATTTTTCTTTTTAAATTAATCTGCATGTATGTTTTGGCTCTTAGCAAATACAGGGTGAGTTTAAAGTCTTGCACATCAAAGTTTAGCTGCCTGTAAAAGTACCAGTTTGAGAATTTAAATGAAAGTAAAGTATCACAGAGATTATTGGAATGTTGACTTTTATTTTTAGCAGACAAACTTTAGGTGTTGCAATAAATTTTGAAAATGAGATCCTTTTTCGTGAATACAAAAGCGTGTTCGTTTAACCAGACAAACTTTAGGTTTTTTTTTTTTATAAGTTATCCTCCAGCACATCATTTCGCCAGCCAGATTTATCACCCATTCATATGGGGTTATTTGAAAACTGAATAGTCCACACATGATTGCTGAGTTGAAAACGAACATCACAACAACCATTTCTAACATCAATGCTGCCATGCTTCGCAGAGTCTCACGAAATCTGGTAAAATGAACACGCTTTTGTATTCACGAAAAAGGACGTCATTTCCAATATTTATTGTAACACCTAAAGTTTGTCTGCTAAAAATAAAAGCCAACATTTCAACTGTCTGTGATATATTACTTTTATTTAAATTCTCAAACTGGCAGCCAAACTTTGATGTATGCAACTTTAAACTCACCCTGTATAAATGAGCAACATGAAATACATAAGGAGTAATTTTAATAATAATGAAAGTGTGTATATGTTGAATGTTTAATTTCTTTTGTGTAATATCGCCTTTTGTGCTTCCATTTCATTAGTTCTATGGTCCAGGTTAAAACAGAAAATTTTTGTTTTTGTTCACAAATAATTTCTACACACATGAATGAAATGTCAAACAATGGAAAAACATTATCATACATCTGCTTATTTTAATATTTACTATAAAGCGGTTCTTCTTATAAATGATGGTTTTGTTGGGGTAATTAAATAACAGTAACAAATGTTGGTACTAATTTTTCTACAAATTGTTAGAAAATATTTCTTAAAAAACTCTAAGAAATCCAGGTTGTTATATTTTGAAGGATTGTCTAAAAATAGTGTGATAGTGCTTTTCTATTCTGTGACAAATTTTATATGTAGATATAAAATGTTTGTGAGTTAATAATTTAAAATTAACATTTCCCAATACAGTCCTCCCTTCCTAAAATCAAGATTCTCCAAGCCAGAATTTCCTCAAGCTGGCAACTCTTCTGAAAATCTAAACTGGTAGACAAGCAGGGCCATGTCGGGATAAAATCATGCACTGATCAGATTCCATGTGATGCACCAGTTTGCGCCTCCCTGTATCTATGGCATCCCGATCAGCCTATCTCCAGGTATATGGCTCTGCAGACAAGGATTTAATCGCTGATTTCATTCCTCAGGATAAAGCAGTTTATAAAATTCTAAAATGGAGACTATTATTTCCATTTCCCAAAATCAGAATATTTTAGATTATTCAAAACTTCACAGCAGTTACCTGGTTTGAATTGGAATCCATTTTTAGAAACTTCCATTTGGCTGAAATAATTTTAGTTTCCAATAAAGGTGTTATCCCTTTTGAAATGCTACAAAAGAAATTTTAATTTATACAGTAAATCCAAATAATCAGTGGAAATCATTACTTTTGTAAAAATGTCACAAGTTCGAATAAAGACAGTACGAAATTAATTATTATTTTCCATATGAATTTTAGTTTAAAAGTAAATTCAAATATAAATTTAATATAGAAATCAGAATTTTTGATGTAGAAATCATAAATAGAAATTTATGTGACACAAAAAAAAAATTACCGGTAAACTAAAAATTGATGGTAGGTTAGCATAGAGAAATTCTCTGATTTCAAGCATTTATTGCAAAAAAAATTATTATTTTAAGCATTTATTACTATTTATTATCACTTAAACATTCTTTAATTGTAACGATGCATTTAATTTATTTTGTCTGAAGCAGATGCCATAGTGTGTTGGCCATAATGTTAAGTGATACTCGATTTCTCACCATTCATTTTCCAACATCTCTTCAACATCCTATATTTTTCACCTTCAAAGTTTTATTATCAGGAATAAATAACTGAACATTTTATCTCCAGCATATCCCAGAAACAATACAACTGTAGATAGAAATATGTAAAGTTACCTTTACATACATACGTACAGTTATTCTTGGTTATTACAAATGATTGACCCGATTTCATAAATTCACTGTAGCTTTATTTTTTGACATATTGTCACAAAACTTTGCAGACATATGGGGAAACTCAAAAAGTTTTTTTTGTTGCAGGTTTGTCTCTGATTTATGCCACGAGAGCACAGCAGTGAGTTGTTTTGTTGTGCTTGAGTTTCATTCATATCAATCTCTAACCCCCTTGCAATTTTTTTGTAAAGGATTATGTGAAAGATGAATGAGTGTTTACACCTCCTCTACCAACAAACTTACCAGAACTGATAGCTTGCATCAACAGTTCTTTTCAAAAAATTAATAGGGACATGCTTCACAAGGTGTGGGTTGAACTTAATTATAGACTTGCTGTTTGGAGAATCACTAGAGCGGTGCATATAGATCACTTGTAATATGCCAAAAAAAACTTTTAGAGTTTTTCCATATGTCTACAAAGTTTGGTGACAATATGTCAAAAAATAAAGCTACAGTGAATTTATGAAATGGGGTCAATCATTTGTAATAACCCTGTATATGCATACCCTCTAAGAAAATCAGCCTATATAAAGAAACTTCTGCATAGAATATTCCAAGGGAGCCAAGAAATTGTGGAGATTTAGATATGGTGAAAACTAGTACAGTGCTCCCTCTATATAACGCCAAATTTATAACTGCAAGTCCATATAACAAATTTTTTTTTTCCAGAAAATAAAAACTACAGACATTAATGAGTATTCAGTTTTTATTTTCCAGACTTCATTATATGGACTTGCAGTTATAAATTTGGCATTATGTAGAGTGCCATTATATAGAGGGAGAACTGTAATGGGAAAAACCACACAATCAACAAAATTATTTTCATACCATGTATGTATATTTTGATGACAAAGTCATCATCAACAGCTTGATAACAATTTATTAAAAAATTGATATAATGAACAGAGTGGAGGAACCAGTCAGAGGACTGGAGGTAGCCAGTAATTAATTTATGTGCTTAGTAACTCTTGTCCAATCAGCTATGTTCATAGGGCCACTGTCGCTGTTAAGTAGCTGATTGGATGATTCTCGTGCTATCTCCTTTGAGTCTAAGAAGTTTAGCAGAATAGGATTATGAGTCAACTTCTGGGTACCTATATAGATATTCTGATACAAGCTTTCCTAATCACGGAGAAAAATTTATGCTCACCCTTTATCCATTGCAGTTCGTAAGATGCTTATACATGTATATTGAATTCTATGGCTGATAAATATGCAATAACTATAATCTTAAAATGAGTATGGTAAATCAAGAACATTTCTTAAGCATAGGCATATCAGTTACCTATAATCCTATACAAACCTTTTGTTTGCCGATATGAATTCGTTTAAAACATATTCAATCAAATTATTTACAAAGTTATTTTTTTTCTTGTCAGGGCAGCCTGTTTACAAAAGAAAAAATATAATAAAGAGGTAACAAATATCAGCAAAATATATGTTGATACAGTGATTACTTATAATTGTTTACGTAAATTCATGCATATTGCATAAATTTGTCTACTATATAATTAAATTAAAATCAAACATCTTTAATGCCCCAACAATGGTTTTTATCACCCTAGATTATTATATTGACTGTGCATAGACATTAACATAGATAAATGCAGCACAAACCAGTACAAAGATTAATTGCATTACTAAACAAGATTCAGTTTTCTTATTGATGGTTTGAAATTTTGCCTACATCATTTACGCTTTTGCTGCGTAAAATAGATAGGTCGATCAAAATTTCATTACATTTGATTCACCCCATAACATTTGAAAAGCTTTTTGTTATGCTGTAAGGAGTGAATTATTTCACATCAGGAAAGATAACAAGCTTTAATTATGTAGTGAAAGGGTTAACAAATTTCGGTGTTTAGCAGTGGTGATTTATTTGTTTTTTAAGATTTAATAATTTTTAAAAGCTGAAATATGTAAGCTTTAAAAATAGATCTTTTTTCTTTATTTTGAAAATCTTACCTTTGAGAGCCTTATTTGAGTTGGTGTCTGTATTATTATTAGATTTATTTGTCCCTCTTTCTTTACTGCAGTCAGGCTTGGAATTCTTTGCCCATCTATCTGAGATCGGCCTGCCTGTTTCTGTGTCAACACACCAACAGAATCCTTTCGATGCAACACATTGGACTTTGGCATAAGTACCTTCTGCTGTACACTCCGGTACAAAGAGCGTGTTCTGTTCCTGTAGTGCTGCTCGCCTCTCTGTTGAACAGTCCTTCATATCTAGAGAACCAAAAAATATGCAGATGTGGTTTTAAATTTTGGATTCAATTAACATTTTAAAAATCTAGTTCTGAACAGAAGTTTAAATTTTTTTTTAATATTTTATCTTATATTTAATTGACATTTAACTCCTCTTTTTTTAGGTTGCAAATGATTCTTTTACGCCTCTTATGCACTGTCGACTGGTTGCTGGCAACCTCGAGACATAACTAGTGTTGTTATAGTTTATGCATGTGGTTTCAGCAATCCGTCAGTTGCCAGAGGCCAGAAAATCAAGAGCAATGCAACCGCTGTGGTGGTTTGTTTCTATTGACGTCTAAGCACTGTGTGAGCAACCGCCCCTTCTCGATCGTGTTTTTTGTTTATATCTTTGAAATAAATAATCACGGCTGGCCCTTTACAGTGTGTCTTCACAAGGTCCTGCACTTCTGAAGTCCACACACCTTGATTTTCCACATTACAAATATTTATGAAAATAGACCCACAAAATCATTTAGCATTATGCACTAGGCCACAAAATAGCATTTTGCATGAGGCCTTGCTTTTTATTGGACCTTGTCATTATCCCATTGTCTCATTTCATTTTAATTTATTGTCTTGTCTTCTGGAAAAAAAATTTGGGACATGCCTTTATTTCCATGTTCTTATAATAGAGGGTCACCTAATATTTTTTTTTTATCCCTCCCTGTTTTGAGTTTGTTTTTTTTTTTAATAATATAGCTACTGTAACTACATCCCATCTTGAGAGGTAGCTGGCTCGATGCTGAACGTCGATAGGAAGGCGAAAACGAATGAGAATGATACGAACGGTGGCAGCTATTTGTTTACCTATTCGGTCTCCTGTCTTCGATTTCCTATCGTTTCTGGTTGTTCTGGACCTGTATTAATCTGCTGGATTGCACCTTATCTTCATTTTTATTTTTTTATATAAAAATTAATCCTTATTTTAATCTTATCATAGATATAAGTCTTGCGTTTTCATCAGTCATGTTTTATTTTTTCGTTTTGGGGCATAAATAATCTGTTAATGTGGGTTGCTTTGTTCTACAACTGACAGTGATTCAATGAGTGCCCAACAGCTATTGGACACAAAATATAACATTGGGGAACGTATGAATCCTAATACAGTAAAACCCCGTTACAACGTACTTCAAGGGACCTGGAAATT
>JAHWFO010059233.1:958011-985264 GCA_023313115.1 Rhysida immarginata
GCTTGTGAACAATGCATATATTCATAGAAAAACACAAGAATACATGAATGCATTTTATTTTATTCAATACAAATATGCTATGATTCAATACAAATACAGATTTCCAGGTTTATATATGCTACACTGACCAACCAATGAAATGTGAACTCAGCTTAATTAGTCCACCGGCCCAGTTGCAAATTTCGCATGGGCTGCATTGACCAATCAGAGCAAGACATGTGAACGATGTACGTTGTACTGAAGGGATAATTTAAGCAAGGGAATGTAAAATTAGCATGTTATTCTGAAATGTATGTTAAAGTGAGGTACGTTATTCTGAAATGTACGTTAATGTGAGGTACGTTGTAACGGGATTTTACTGTATTTATCTAAAGATTCTGGTTATGTATACAACTGTCAAAATCTCGTTCTAAAAACCATTCATGGAGTGACAGAAAAATACAGTTCTGCAAATCTTACACACAACATCACTTCTTCTAGTGTTTTTAGGGTTCCATACCCAAAGGATCAAGGGACCCTATTACTAAGCCTCTGCTCTCTGTCCATCCATCCGAACTTTTAAGGGCTGTATCTTTTGAACGATAATAGGTAGCCAGTTGAAATTTTCACAGAATATGGGTTATTATGGCAGATTGTGTAACAAATAATAAAAAATGTAATAAAAAATAAATTTATTATTATATGGTAGTACGGAACCCTCGATGCACGAGTCCGACTCACACTTGCCCGATTTATTTCTGTTATCCAAATGTGTTACATTTATGTTCATTATTCAAATATAAAAATCTTTCAAACATGTTTGTTATCCTAACCGTTGTTAACCGATCACCAACTGTATATTTTACTTTACCTTCTTCGGTTTCATCAAGGTTGGTGTCTGTAGGCCGCACATCATCTATTAAAGTCGTGAATTGTCGGTTCCACCCAGAAACACCTGCAACAGTACCTGAGCAAAGCATGAATAAATTTAGATATAAAATACATACCAAGTGGAATTTAAAATGACCAAATCAATTAAAATACTTAAACAGTATATGTGTATTTTACTTCCTGTAAAATGATCTTTGTCAAAACTGACAGGGGAAGACTTCCTCACCAATTTACTTTTTTTTTGCTGATAATGGAATCATGAAAAGGAAATCTGTTTACATTATTCAATAGTACAAGTAGTAATGAAAACTTTATCCCAATTATTTTCCCCTCCATAAAAAAATTATATGAAGTTTGATATATACAGTATTTTGCTTATGTTTTCTTATTATTAAATTGTTATTTTTAATTATTGATGCATCGAGCCAAAATCCAAATAGAAATCCTAAAAAGTCTGTCAACTAAAGACAAATACTGTAAGTTAGTGCAGATAAAAATTTTTAATAATATTTGTCAACTTGAACAGTTCTATTTGATGCCTTGTTGGTTCCATCCATGTATTCTTTGACATACAATGTATGTTCTGACATTTCACATTCTTGTAATTATTAATAAAATTCTCTTAAACATTGATTATTTGATTTTTTTTTTCTATTCTAACATTTCAACTGATGTCTTCTAAAGTCTTTGTCATAGCTTTCAAGAACTATGCTACTTGATGACAATGAAAGGAAGTGTGAAATAGGATTTTCTAAATAAACTTGCAAGTACAGTAGAATGTGCATAAGCACTTAATGGTTTTTCAGAGACAAAATGTTAGATTCTATCTATAGAATTGAAAACTGGGTTAGTGATCATAGTATAGTATAATAATAATAATAATAATAATAATAATAATAATAATAATAATAATAAACCTCAACACTTGTCACATAGTAAGGAAATTCCTATATCAGACATTAATACTTTCACTGATATATAATTTTTCCATTTCCTATATTTGAGTCCCTTGGGCTTGGGTTTGCTTCTGGGACTTGGCTTCCAAATTTGGAAGTAGATGATTAATGTTAAAGAGCGCATACCTAAGTAAATATTTATATGATTTGGGTGTTGTATAGCTTCCTATTAGAAATAGCTGCTCCAAGTATCACGTATTTAGCAAGACAGCTCTACATTTATTCACAGCAATCTCGTACCGTATAGGCAATACCTAAACATCATGCTTTCAGGCTGTTATAAACGATTTGTCCACTATTTTGATTCACTGTGTCCAGCAGAAGAAGCGTGAGCCTCTGGAGGGTTTAATTAAGAAGTAATTAAACCTTTTCAATTCCATAACTTATAGTAAATCAGTAAATTCTTGATTTCAAATTTTGCTTTGT
This sequence comes from Rhysida immarginata, assembly GCA_023313115.1. Classification (NCBI taxonomy): domain Eukaryota; kingdom Metazoa; phylum Arthropoda; class Chilopoda; order Scolopendromorpha; family Scolopendridae; genus Rhysida; species Rhysida immarginata. The sequence goes on from JAHWFO010059233.1 coordinate 960,264, forward strand.
ATCATTAACTCAATTTTGCAGGGGCGTTTATGGCCTGGTTGTCTCGCCGATCGGTTCATTGTATCATTGGAGTTAAGCAACTTTAGCCACGGCTAGCCACTGGTTGGGAGATATCCAGTGGACGTCCATCTCGTTCCTCCCCATGCTTCGGAGGGCACATTAAGCCATCACTCCCGGTTGCTACTGTCATCTTGTAGCAGTTGTTATTCTAGCTGGGATGGCGCATAATTCCCTAGCTGGAATAAGTGTCCAAATCATCTCTTGGGGAACTCACTTGGCGATGATCTACCATCTGTACCAGAAGAGTTCAATCTGGCTGGATATCAGATATATGCACTTTCAAAGAAGTTGATATATATTATTTAATAGATAAAAGCCTTTGGTGATATATATATTTTATGTAAATATTTAAAACGTACAAAGTTAAGTTTTCTTTGTTCACTTTATCGTTACTGACAGAAAACGACCAAGAAAGAGATGGGTTAATGGGAGAGTTAAGTTTAAATTGGGTATCTTTGCGGTTCAAAGTTTCAAACATAATCTTTACAACAGTTAAAATAATGTTAAGAAACTAAGTCAACTTTTTGCTATACAAACTAAAGTAGAAATGAGTTTTGGCCTTACTTTTGCTGCCCCCATGTGTCTTCTCTTTGTTGGAAAGTTCAGTCTGTTCACCTGAGTTCAAATATAGAAACAATTGGAAAGAAACTACATATGACATTTGTTAGTACTGTTGCAGGGGCACTATTGTCCCTTGAGTATTTGCACATTGGTCCCGGCCTGGGCAGGAAAAAGTGGAAAAGACAAGCAGAAGTAAAAGAGAAGAAGTCTTTGTATTACAGGTGTTGTATAGAAGTTGGTCATTAATAAATTTTTATTTAGGAAGGAAATTTGTGTGGATTGTGAGCATGTGATAATAGTTTTTACTTTAAATTTCTCTTGTACTGTTTGAATCTATTCTCAACTGGATGGTGAATAGAGGTAATTTTTATAATAAAATTGGACCTCCAAATATAAGTTTAACTATCTAATAATAATTAAATTATAATTTATATTTTATGTACTCAAATTGAGATATTAGAAATTTTATAAGCATCAATTAATTTTTTTCTAATTATTAATTGAGAAATTGAATCTAGTCTTTTTTATCATTACTATTATTATTATTATTATTATTATTATTATTATTATTATTATTATTATTATTATTAATCACGGTAGAGTAGGAGTAGACATGATTATAGATATTAAAATATATTTACCGAAGGTGGTTAAGGTTTCTTGTTGTATATTTTATAGCACTACTTTTTGAGTTTATAAAAAAGAAAAGATATGTGGTAAAGTGGTGAATGGTAGAAGTTTAAGTAGACAAGAGAAATAAAAGATGATTTTAAAGAGTTATAATGCTCCTTTCACAGAGCATACAGGTCCTTTCCTCAAAAAAAATATTCCTCAAAGAGGAAGAACAGTGTTTTTCACTCCATTTCATTCATAGAAAATAAAAACACAGCCTATTGACTTCAAAAAGTGAAAAAAATCAGCATACATTCAATGTATTTTCACTCATATAACCCATCTTCGCATATTACATTTGGCTATGTATGCAGAGTGGAGAGGAGTCAATCTATGATGTAGTAAGCATGTTTTCACATTTCTAATCATATAAATACCTCCCTATAGCTTCAATTTCTGCTGAGATGTTATCCTAGAGCTTATATTATTGACCATAAAGAGGCATATCTAAAAGAGCCGAGTCTGGTGAGCTGGATGGCCATTCAATATGGTCCATAAGGATATGCAAAGAAATTGCAGAATAGATTATGGGTAAATGACAAAATAAATATTGTAAAGTAAAAATCTCAAAAAATTCTCAAATGATTGCTATATCACAAATCTTCTATTTGCAGTTGTTTTTTTTCTAAGGAGATTTTTTGATACATAATTAATTTACCTTATACAGCCATAACTAAGATACCGCAAGAATTAGTTAGATTTAAGAACATCCCAATCTTTCCTCTTGTGCATAGCGTCATTGTCAAACCAATATCTGCTATGTGCAAAAAATAATACTTAGCAGTTTTATTTGATAATATTCTAGCTGCTGCACATAGCAAATTTTATAAAGTGGTCATGGCTCGTCATATAGTGGTTATAAGCATATAACTTCTTTTATATGCAAGTTGGTTACTGAACTCGTTGCAAGAGTCAAAACATTGAAATCTCAAAAGTGCACATAGCAGATTGGTTTGACAACAACGATATTTTGCAGTAATGTATTCGAATTAATAAAAAAAAAAATCTATTCCATTGCATTTGTTTTTTATTCTATAGTTTCTGAGATGCATACCAATTCTCATGTTTTTCACAAAATTTATCCATATCCTGACTTTTGGACCTTATGCACATCGTCCAATTTGTTTTGTTATTAAAGGAACAATTATTAGAGCTGAAACCACAAATTGGATGAGGACCATGAACTTGGAATATTTTCTTTTAGTCCATGGATCTCTTTTATAATAAACCTCCTATGGGGCCAGACTTTTTCCCAAGTCCAATCCTCTCGAGAGGGATGTTGCACATGGATGTTTGGCTTCATTAGCTCTATGTCTTAAATTCTCTTTCTGGCTTGCTTCATTCACCAGAATTATTATTTTTTTTTAAATATATAACAACATTTTTTTTTCTACAAATACCCAAATCATCAGATTCTATATATCTACTTCCCTATCCACAATCACAATTTTTTTGTCTCGCTCAATCACGTTTCCAATTCACACTGTATTCACTATACAATAGTTACTCATTCGTTCCATTTATTTTAACAGAGCAAATTACATTCTATTTAAACTATGTTTTGCTTACTTATGAATCTTTCAAAACTATATTAGCCCTATCTTAACTCCTTCGTTCACATTGTCCTATTTTTAGGACATAACTTTAAAAGTAAATACGGAGACAAACGAGACATGTAACAACCTCTATCTTATGTTGTCTTTATACCTTGATCTCTGAAACTTTTTGCAGAATAAACCCTTTTAATCCATTTGTGCCAGTGTCCAATTTATAGGCCATAAAAAATTTCATATGGAAAAAAAATATGTTATTAATACAATAAAATCTAAGTTATAACCAGTGCAAAAAAAATTTTTGCCACCTTTTAAAAATTTGTGAGTGAAGGGGCTACAACTTATCCTTGCTATCTACTTCCTTTTATATCCTAACCTGCAGCACAGCCCTATGTATTATTTGTAATCTGATGATTAAATCCATCTTCTCTCTCGAACGTACTTTTCCCAAATACAGAAATTCATTTACTGTATTTCCAAACTATAAATCGAACATTTTTATAAAAAATCTGATCCCTGTGGGATCCTGCGACTTAATACATCGATGTGACATACCGGGTGCCGTGCTGAAACTCAAATTGGATGGGAATGAATCCTTGAATTTTCACTAGCACGGCTTATGTAAAGGTGTAACTTATACTCCAGAAAATACAATGCTTGCTTCAAAAGGTGTATGGCTTGTTATGGAGATGGTAAGGTGTTGATGCTAGTCCAATGAAATGTCTCCAATAATTAATAATTGCAAACTAAATATAATTGATCCAAATTTTGTATTTTCTGTTTGTGGTTATAGACCCAGTTCATTCTATTGGAAGTAATTCCTTATTATTGTGACATTTTAAAATTCGTACCAGTTAAAGTGGTACTTGCGAAAGAACATGAAGTCATTAATTGCCCATTTTAAAGGACCATCGCTAACCTCTCTGTTACTTAAGGTACAAAAGTCACCAAATATCCATTTCGTATGAACTGATGAATGGTTACTTAATACAGTTGTCAAACATCTAAATAAACAGAGTTATTTCAAAAGGGGACATGTCATAAGTATCAAAGTGGTGAGTTATGCCTTTGTTGCTGTTTACTTTTGTTGTCATGGCTGTCATTAGTCTTTTAATGATTCTTGTTAATGATCATTGTATGTTACAGCAGTAGTTGATATCAAGTATGTTATTATATAAGCTGACTTATATTAATACAGCTTATACTCGATGAACTTTGTACCATAGAGTATATAAGAATATTAATTCTGAACTCATTTAACCTTCTGATTTGGTAAAATACTGAGATGTCACACTTCTGATTATATGGGTGAAAATACAGTTTGTTGCTGACAAATGAGAATTTTATGACAAATTCTCTCCTGAATTTCTTCTGGCTTAATCGCATGGTAAAAAATTCACTGAAAGAAATTCAATATTAAATCCTCTGCTATTCACAATATTAAAATTACTCTAATATAAAATTTTTAAAAATAATAAATAATACTATAAATCATGGATTTAAATTATCTTTTTAAATTTATTATAGAATTTTATAATTTAATAAAACAAACCTGGCAAGAAAATTATTAAATAGTTTTTATAATCACTTATTAAAATGCTGTTTTTTATATTTCAAGACAGCTTTGTGATTCATTGTCATTAATGAAGCTGTTCTGCTTAGAATTTTGCTATAGGGAAAAATGTATTAAAAATCAAAATTAAGCTCTAGGGTTTTCGTTTGCTTTTATAGTGTTTTTTTTATTCTGTGACTTTATATTAGGAATTGTAACTACGTTGTCATTGCCCCACCATCAATATTCGGATACCCCTTCATAGTTAGTGAGACTATGCAAAAGGTCACTGAATATATCATGAGAGCACTGGGTTTGAAGAGACCATTGTTTGAGTGAATGGGAAAATACTTGAGATGAAGTGACATAGGAATCAACTGTATGGATTAGAGGTTCCTAAATCAAATGGTTAGGGGGGAAATTTGGAATGTAAACTATGAAAACCAACAGAATTAAACAATAAAGTCCTGCTTACATTATCTCAACAAATCCTTTTGAATCGGTATTGCTTTCTGATAGATCTTGGTTGTGACTATACCTTACAGATTGCACACAATATTAAAATATTTCAGTTTCTAGCTAAACTTAAAAAGGCATATAAGAGTATATACCAATTAAGCTTATTGGGACTATGGTCATTAATACAGTAAGAATTAGCTCAATGATATACAGTCATTTAAAAAAAAAAATAGAAAACACTATCAGTGGCCTTTTTTGTTCATTTGCTCACTATTATGTACACAGCATCAAGATTTATTAACAAAAAAGTAACAAAACAATTTTTAAGCAAAAAAATCAACTAAATAATGGAGATAAGCATTTTCTGACCATTTTCTAAAAACAGAAGTTCAAAGAGAATAGAACATTGATGGCATAGATGTTTTAGAAAGATTTTAGTTGTCATTTCCCCCTTTGTGTAAAATAAATTGAGAGATCTTTCATTGGGAATATCTTCCCAGGCTGCACGTAGTTTGGCTACTCAATCATATTGCTTGCCAGTACCATAAACTGCCTCACAAGATCACTCCAAAAAGTATCTATGAGGTTTACCAACCAGTGTTTTTGTTTCTTTGCTTCATGCCAAGATGCATTTTCTTGCTGGAAGATCAGATCATTTATGAAATTATGGTGCATGAATGGAAGAAGGTGGTGGCTCTTGTTAGTTAATGCCATTCATGCAACCATTGACAACTGGTAAATTGGTTTGCCACCATAAGCAAAAGCATTCCAGGCCATAATAGAACCTCTTCCACTAACTCATTTTGAAAAACAAACAAACTGGTTTTCCTAAATAAAATTGACAACCATCGGGACAAACTACGCTGAATAGATGAGAAGACCATGAATGCCACTATGTAATGGTCCCGATAGTTGTCAATTTTATTGACATAGCTTAGGAAGAGATGACCAAGTTTTTTCAAAGTAGCTTGGAGGAGGTTCTGTTTGGTCTGGGGGTGCTTTTTCTTATTGTGATAAAACCAATTTATATTGTATGTCAGATCACATGAACACCACTAAGCATTTCCATTTATGCCATGTAATGTTACAGATGACATCTTCCACAAGACAATGCGTCTAGACATGCAGCTAAGACAAAACATCTAAAACATTTCTAAAACATCTGTGCCATCAATGGTTCTAATTTTTATTTTTTTTTTTTTACATTTCTGTTTTCAGAAAATGGTCAGAAAAGGTTTTCCTCCATTATTTATTTGACTCTCTGGCTTGGATATATCAGTTGTCATTGACAAACTTTTGGACAATACTTGCACTTCTGAATGCAGCAAATGAATGGAAAGAGCTCATTGTATTATCCCAACAATGGAACCGTGGTAAAGAGATTGCTTGAGTATATCGATAACATTTTGGACTAGAGGATACTGGAGCTTATGGCAACAGGGAAGATTCACACGCTTTTAGCAGGACTAAATAATGCTCTGGTGATAATACTGTAGTAAAGTTGGATTAGCCTGTCTGACTCTTCATTGAATCCCTCTCGAGGATTTTTGGGATGTAATGATTTGTCAAGACCTTCCATAGAAAACTGCTGAACTGGAGAGTGCGAATATCAATGGTAGGGCAGTGTTTAATGAGTGAGTATTCCCTTCAGTTATTTGAGATTTATAATTTGCTTGCGTCTATGCAGAGACATGGATTGAGAACGCAAAGCCAAAGCAAACAAACACAAATGCAAGCACATTGGATGATCTTAAAAGGTAAACATTTATAACATTGGTTTCTTATTGACTTACTGTTAATGCTGACGCCGAGGCAGATACTCCACTCGTTGCGACTGATGAGGTTGTCGCGGCTCTGGTCGCAGAAACGGGTGAAGGCTCGGGCGCAGGGTTTTGGGCGCACGATCTTCATGAGCATCCTCTTGAGGGCCTTGAGCTCCTTCTGATCCAAAGCGTCGTCGCTGTTGCGGTCGAGCTCCGTGAACTTCCAATCGATGGCCTGCTTGTTGCGGTTTTTGAGCAGCGCGTGATCCATTGCTGCGGAGGGCGGTCAAGGGGTGAGAATCAGAGGCTCCACTGCGGAAATGAAAAAGGCGCCCTATGGTGGGGGTCTGCATTAACAACAGTCAAGCCTTCCCATTGACATTTTAACACAAGAGGAACTTGTTTTTTTTTTTTTTTTTTTTTTTTACCAGGTTTATAGCTTATTGGTCGTCCAATAAATTATTAACCGAATTTGGCAATGCCAGGACGTTCCCTGGTAAGATAGCAAACCAGCATATTCCATATCTTGAACAATGGATCAAAATACAATTAAAGAGTACTCAGAAAATATTCTTCGAATGTTTTTTCTTCGAATTTGGCAATGCCAGGATGTGCCCTGGTAACCCTCTGGAAGTTATTAGAGAACTTACCAGGGCTTCAATCATAACAAATCTAATGTTATATCATTGAATTATAAGATATGCCTTTGAAAGGCCATAAAAGTGGCCCTCTAAAGGCAAAAGGCTCGAACAAATAACCAAATTGCCTTCTTTTCTATTAAAATGTCCATATGTAGCAATGTTTGCTATAAAAGAGCTAAAATTCTCTTAAAATAATCAACTTATCTTGTTTTCAAAAATTTTACCCTTTTGGGTAAAAGCTATACTTTTCATATCCTTGCAGCATTTATGCTGAAATGGATATGTTGTATTCAGATTTTTAAACTGATCAGTAAATTTAATCAGTTATTATAATTTTTATACAGTCTTTCACGGTTTTCGAAACCAAATTTATTAACCGTATACTTAACAGTACAGTTATACGAGGATTGCTCAGAAAGTAATGGCTAGAAATTTTTTCCATGAAAAACTAAAATTGTTTGACGTATACATGTTACAAATTCCAGTTTCTTTTTCATATATTATTTTTTTTCATAATCCATATCATGCTGTATGATCTTAAGCAAACGCCAAACAAATGCATGCAGGCATTGCTTCTACTAGCTCTTGTCCCATCAGCGAATCATGAGAACTCTCAATCACTGTGGCAATCTGCTGGAATAAAATATAGCCTCCTGCTGTTAAATGAATTACTGTTAAATTGGTGGCCCTTAGATGGGCCTTTTTTTGCAATTAAGGCGAAATTAATTTCCCCCAGAACTCTAATACTTTCTTGTTGAAAGTTTCCCCATGTTGCTTGAGCACTTGGTGAACAAGTTGCACTTTTAAACAGGAAATATTAACAATAAATAAAGGTTCTGTGCAATGAGGCTAAGACAGCCGCTGACTGACTGATAACCACGTGATCTATTACAGAAGGAACGATTCTCGTGACTTATCTGTTGGACACAATTTCCAAAGTGGCATACAAACGTTTAGAATGTCCATCTTTGAAGTTTCATATTCCTCAACCGAAATTTAACCGCAACTGTTTTTTTGTAACGTGAGTCAGTCATAGATGTTATTTTAACAGGTTACTACGAAGATGGATGGAACCAGAAGCCCCGCTATCAGATGGGTCTTTTCCAAATACTGTTTTGGAGTTGTCACGGCAACGCTTTCATGCGAATCTACTTCAAATAGTCTGGGTTTTGATAGTATTCAGGCGAAACAACTTTGCGGATATTGTTCATGGGGATTCATCACCTTCATTTGGCTTCGGAATTCAAGTGTGAATTTTCCATACAAGCGAATAAAATAGCGATTTCCCGTCCTACACGGGTGCAACTTACTCTTGTAGAAAGAGCAGCTGTCCAAATTAGAGTCTTCCAGTTAATGTACCCTCGGTCATACGGCAGACAACACGATAATCAAATTCCTACTTGTAAGAAGTTGGAAAAACATGGTTTTAGCAGATCGCCAAATGGCCAGTGAGTGAAATTGAGAAAGCGGCAGCATATCTAATCATTTCAAGAGTTTAAAAATATATTTGCAAGATGGGTACTGCATTTTCTCAGTTCGGAGCAAAAATATGTATTTGAGCTCGAACGTCGGTCGAGCGTTTGGAACTGATTAAGGAGGAATCCAACAAATCTCAAAAAACTATTTGTAGCCATGGATGAGACGTGGCTTCACAATACATACCAGAAATAACAAAGACAATCAAAACAGTGTTGGAACGGTGAATGGGCTTCTAAGAGAGTCACTTAGTGAGTACATCGAAAATCTGGAGAAACGATGGACACTTCGAGAAGTGTATGTTGAAAATGGAAACTGAACTTGAATTAGATTTATTCTGCTTTCATTGTCATTCTGTTATTCCTCATATAAATTGCGAGAAACTTAAAATTTGTAGCATGAAAATTTTAATTTTTCTCTATCGTTGACTGTGCAAAAAAGCTAGACATTTCCTGAGCAATCCTCGTAAAAGCTATTGAGATGTCTTTTATAAATATCACACAGTGAGGCTTTAGCTTAGATTAAGGATGATAATATAAAATATGCAAATTTATTATGTATTTAAAAATATTTTAAAAGCTCATTAATGAGAGGTTACCAATAACGGGTTAAAATTAAGATAATAGGAATAATAAAATTTAATTTATGGCCATATCGAGAGTGGTTTTCTGAAGTGGCAATTGTTCAGATAAGGAACACTCGTTTTTGACATGTCAGTTTATCATTGCTAAAGAAAGGCTCGACCGAGAAAGCTACTCTTGTTATGGCTCTCAATATCTTAGAAATAAACATTAATAGGCGTATAAATGAAATTATTTAAGAAAAGATGACCACAGCTGGCTTTCTTTCTGCCCGTAATTGTGCTATGCAATGATTCGGTCATTCTGAAAGTTTTCGCGGTTTTTGGAGCATGTGGCTTTGAAGCCATATTTTACTATTATTATGTAGATTTGAGAGAGTTTATGCTGCTTAATAAGCTTAGCTGAAAAGAACTAGCCTAAAACTATCATCTTTTAGAGCGAGCAATTTGCGAATTCTGGTTTACAGAAAATGTCCTGAGGGAAGTGGTGGAGAACGTTAACTGAAAAATTAAGGAGTTTCATGGGTGGGATTTTTATTTTCAACGAAAGATAAGATATTAATGCACATCTGAAACCTATCTTGTATCTAGAGATTATGGTTATTACAGTCTTATAGTAACGTATTATCTGAACTCCAAAGACCATTCTAGTCAGTAGAAGGCAATGCCGAAATGTCTTTGCAAGCAATTGCTTTGTTTGGGTTTCGAAAAGTATCTCATCCACCCCAATCTCAATAAAGACAAAGAGAGAGAAAGAGATAGATCAACCTACGCTTCGCAACCCATTTGAATTGGGAGAAAATTGGCAACATAACCAAGTTTCAGGATATGTAGCGATCGAAAATTAATTCGGGATTAGCGCTGAATTGGCAACAATTTCTGAAATTACTCTGAACGTACGTATGCCATTTTATAATACGTACGAGGACAGTCCCAAAAGTACCCGACCTAACAAAGAAAACAAAAACAATTTGAAGAAATATTGCTTTATTTCTCAACAAAGTCTCCTTTTAGCTCAATACACTTTTCCCAGCGATGTTCAATAGCTTCAATACCCTGTTTATAGTGAGAACCATCGAGGTCCTCAAAATAACCATTAACTGCAGACTCCACCTCTTCATTGGTGGCAAATCGTTTACCACCCAGCCATTTCTTCAAGTTTGGAAAAGAAAATAATCTGAGGGGGCTAAATCTGGTGAATAGGAAGCAGTTCGAATCTTATCTCATTGATTTTGGCCATTGCAATAACAGATGTGTGAACTGGTGCATTGTCATGATGAAACAACACTTTCTTTTTTGCCAAATGTGGGCGTTTCTCCTTGATTTCATCATTTAAACGCTGCAATAAGTTCGCATAATACTCACCATTAATTGTTCTTCCTTTTTGAAGATAATCAATGAAAATTATCCCACGTGAATCCCAAAAAACTGCTGCCATGACCTTGCCAGCAGATGGAACTGTCTTTGCCTTCTTTGGAGCAGATTCCCCCTTTTCAGTCCATTGTTTTGATTGTTCCTTTGTCTCATGTGTGAAGTGATGGACCCATGTTTCATCCATGGTTATGTATTGACGCAAAAACTCGGCTTTATTGCGGTGAAACATTGCCAAACACTCGATTGAAACATCCTCACGACGCTGTTCATTCTCCATTGTGAGCAAACGCGGCACCCATCTTGCACACACCTTTCTCATGTCTAAATTTTCAGTCAATATGCGATGTACAGCACTTTTTGAAATGCCTACTATGTCTGCTAACTCACGCACTTTCAGTCGACGGTCATCCAATACCTTTTTGTTGCACCAAAGTCAGACCATCCACGATGTTTGTGATTGCTTTGGACTGTTATATGGGTCGTTTTGAGACGATTGAGGGAAAATGAGATGTAGAAGAAGAAAGACCGGCTGCTCCATCACGACTATGTTCTGGCGCACACATCGCTCGCTGTGAGGGACTTCCTCAACAAAAACATGACCGTTTTCCCCTGGCACCCTGCGATTTCTACTGCTTCCGAAAATTGAAATTGCGGTTAAAAGTGGGGCGATTTGACTTCATTGAAGTGATCCAAGCGGAATCGCAGCAGGTGTTAAACATGCTCCAACCTGGGAACTTCCAGGAGTGCTTCCAGAAGCGGGAACTTCGCTGGAAACGATGTATAGATACCCAAGGAGACTACTTTGAAGGTGACGGTGGAAATTAAAAGATCGGGTAAGTTCCGTATTTTATAGTGGCACATTTCGGGAAATTTTGGGTAGCACTTCGTATTGTACGTATTCTCTCTGAACTCCAGAGACCGTTCTGGTCAATAGAAGGCAACGCCAAAATGTCTTTGCAAGCAATTGCTTTGTTTGGGTTTCGAAAAGTATTTCATCCATCCCAGTCTCAATAAAGACAAAGAGAGATAGAGATCAACCCACGCTTCGCAACCCATTTGGATCGCGTAATTTGAAAGTAGAGATCGCGAGAAATTTGGCAACATAACAAAATTTCAGGATATGCAACGAACGAAAATTTATTCGGGATTAGAGCTGAATTTGCAACAATTTCTGAAATTACTCTGAACGTACGTATGCCATTTTATAATACGTATTTCTGCGAAGCGGTGTTTTCAGCATTGACAAAGTGAAATCAAAATACTGATAAAGTCTGAAGAACGTTGCAAGATACTGGCGTCAGGGGCGGATTTACGTATAAGCTAAATAAGCTACAGCTTAGGGCCTCACACTCTGTAGGCCTCTTCTGTAGGGCCTCACAATCTTAGCTTAATATGATATGGCCTTCATATAGCTTAGGGCCTCATCAAGTCTAAATCCGCCCCTGCAGTATTCTCCATGTAAATTTGCAAATGTCTTTGTCTTTAATAAGTGGTAAAATTACATCTATACCAAAGAATTGCTTTGATATAATTTGTATGATGTATTATTAGTAAGGTACTTGATTCATATACCGTACAAGTAATTATATCGCGATGAGCGAAAAGGGTCGCAAATAGAAAGTTTAAAAAGTCCCGACATAAATCGCCAATTTAAGGTGGCTCCATGATAAATACGAGGAGAGTTCAAATTTGACCTGGACTTTATTTTTTGTAAAAATTTAAACTTTCATTGTTGGTATGGCAACTATCGCCTATCATGCAAATGCAGCACCACTCATCCGCTGCCAGACAACCGATTGTGTGTTTAAACAAAATGGCGAACAGCGATGTGTCGACCAAAGTGGAACAACAAATAATCATCAAGTTTCTCCACAACGAAGGTGTGAAAACATCTGTAATTCATCAGAAACTTCTAAGACAGTTCACAGAGTCATGTTTGTCTCGAACATCCGTCTTTGCTAGAGTGCCACAAGTTTGAAGGAGGGCGAGGATTCACCGGCAATGAACCTTATAAGGCAAGGCCAGCAACTGCTGTCAATAATGCCATCATCGCACGATCTGATAAGGGACAACAGGCGGTTTCATGTCCCAGAATTGGCTTCAATACTGAACATCAGCACTAGCAGTGTGGAGATCATCATCCACGATAAGCTGAAATTCAACAAGATCTGTGCCAGATGGGTCCCTAAACAACTCTCCGAGGATCACAAAACCACGCGGATGGAAATCTGTTCCATGCTGCTGCAGCGATAGGACAGGGAAGGTGACAGCTTCCTAAGGCGTGTTGTGACCATCCGACGAGACACGGATTCATCACCATTCTTTTGAAAGCAAGCGTGCGAGCATGGAGTGGCGCCACACGGACTCGCCACGACTCAAGAATTCAAGATGACATAGTCGGTAACGAAAGTGATGGCGACTGTATTCTGGGAGATTAAGGGTATCAGTCATATCGATTTTTTGGAAGAACGTCGAACCATAAATACACTCTACTACAGTGACATTTTGAGGACGTCCCTGAAGCCAGCACTAAGGAAAAAGCCACCCGGACTCCTTATCAGTGGTGTTTGTTTTCTGCAAGATAATGCCAGACCACACACAGCCAAACTGACTATGGACACACTGACGGAACTCAAATGCCGGATCTCTCCCCTTGTGACTATCACCTTTTTGGACCATTGAAAGAGTTCTTGGGAGGGCAGAGATTTGGCTGCAATGAGGAAGTGAAAAAGGCTGTCCTGACATGGTTTCGACATCAGCCTGAAGACTTCTACAGAACCGGTATCCAGATGCTCCCAGAACGCTGGAAAAAATATGTAGAGAAGCAAGGAGAATTCTTTGAGAAATAACTGGTGTGTGTGTTTTTGTAGGTTCCTGATTTTATAAAAAATAAAGCCCAGGTCAGATTTGAACGTCCCTCGTATCTGCGTCCCAGCTCTAAGCCAAAGCACTGAGAACTCTCATTAGGATTTTGGGTTATGATGCTCTGGTAACCATAGCTCCTCATAGAGCAAAAGTATTTTCAGAAAATTTTCATTCTTAACACTAAGTAACAGGTGAACTTCAACAAAAGACCATGAGAGTATGTAGCATTTATAGTGACTAATTATAAGCGAAGGACTTCACTTTAAAAACATGATATTGCAATAATTTAATAACGGATATTAGGACAGAGAAGCCTCTCAAGAGATTTGATTGCGGTTAATATTTCATCCGGGAGGAGAAAGTCGTTTCTAGGAAATGAACTTTCGCATTTTCATATTTTCGAATTGAAACTTGTATCGAATTATGAAATTCTGTACCCTGAAGGGTTTTAAATACTAAACTTTTTAATGGGTTATTTTTACAAGAAATTCGCCTGTTCATTTCCTGGTAGAGTGGTTATTAAAGTGATAGGTTAATTGGAATTTCTCTCTTTATGAATTTTTTATTCTTATAATCGAATCGTTCTTACCTGTGAGTGACGATGGCGGATTGATCCGATTGAATTCAGATAAAAAGATTTTTTGTAAGTTTCCGATGAAATTCGCTTTATCGAGATTCGAACAGTCTGTGTAGAAGGAAAGAAATACAAAGAGCCAATTAATTAAGCACTCGTTTGATAATATCTTATTACACTTTATGCGCAGTTAATGGTTAGAATATGGAGATTTGGAACATCTCGTGACAAAGATTAGGTAATGATTACCATTAACGAATATCTATCGGTTTTTTAAAATCAAAATGAGCAAAAATTAGTTTCCTTGAGAATTATTGATTTTTGTTTATTAATTTACTAGTGGGAAAATAAAAGTACCTGAATAGGAATGGGCAAATTATACAGAGTGTAAATTAAACGTTTCCTAAATACAAATCAAGATGAAAATGCACTTGGAAGTTTTTTAATAGACGGCATACGTTTTGAGAAAAATGACTTTGGAATATGATGACGTCAGGTTTTGTTCTCAACACTTGGGCTAATAACTCTGGTTCTATGGCAATTATCTCCATGAAAATCGGACGGCTTACGGAAAGTACATAGCCCGTTAATTGTTCCAATTTATCCATTAGTTTTGGAGATACGGGCTCAATACCGGACTTAGTTCATATCCGGCTGTGACCGCAGATGGAACTACGGAGTGTTTTTTCATGTCTATGGTGACGAGAATATACATACTGTAGGACTACTGGACCTCATTTCTCCACCATCTCTTGTGCTGTATGCGATGGGCCTTTCATCTAGCAATCGCTAGACATCTTAGTTTCCACTGTAAGGGGCTTCTCCACAGAAGCGCATTCTGTTTCATTCCTGTTGACAGGCTTTCCATAATCCAGAAAGTGTTCTCGGACGTCTGGCATGAAGATCTCTTTTAAGGAGACCGAATCCACAAAAATCCACGGGAGAGGCATTGGGTGACGTAACAGGGATTCTGAAAATAGAATGACATTAATCCTTTCCAGTACTGGTCAAGCCGATTTAGTAGTGTAGCTGGATGCTTTGCTCTGTGGATTTACACGTCCTTCGTCATAGGCTGTCCAAGATTTCTGTCGACACTGTGCACGCGGGTAATTCCTCCCCCCCAATTGCACATTACGTTGATCAGTTCCTTAAAGACGAGTTGCTAATTATCAATTCGACACTGTAAAAAAAAAAACAAAAAAAACACGAGGCAGTTTACCATTTTATTTCCTTCGTTTTTATGTGACAATTTTCTCGATGTCATGTAGAATTGTATTTTCTTTTTCCCGATAGGACACGATTGCATATTAAGAATCCGATCCGTGAACAATGAAAAAAAAAACAAAAAAAAAAACAAAAAAAAAAAACAGATTCTCCTACTCCGGTTTAAATACTGGTTCAGTGATTTTATGATTTTTCGGAATGTACGCCATGTTACGCGAGACGAAAAACAAGCAAGTATCAGTAACAAAAGAAATAATGCTTCATTTAATGGAATCGCTCCCTAAAGTCTGGCAATATTGTATAAGAAAAGCTATACCCACTCCCATCCTGAGTTTTGGACTCTCCTCTGGAATTTTTTATGTTGCACGCGGGCGTACTTCACATTATTGAGCAGACACGTATTTAGCATAAATAAATGTTAATGTTTGTGCTTGTATCCATAATTATATTCTAGCGGTGAAAACACATTGTTTGCTAATTCATTTTCCAAGAGTGTATATATACCTTAAAATTAAAATAACCATCCGAATCATCTGTATGTAAGAACCAAGAATTTTTTTTTTTAATTAAAAAAAATAAAAAATAAAAAAAAAAGTTTTACCTTTTTTCCCTTTTTTTCCGGGCGATCTCTTTTTGTCCCCCTTACCTGAAAATGAAATAAATAATAGCAGATAATTAATTTATATTCAATAAAAATCTCATTAAGAAGAAGAAAGCGATTAAAATATCTATGAAGGACTCGATATTTTAATAGCATTTCTATATATTGTTTACAGTTTGAGTGTACCAATATACTGCCTTAGCGACTTTTATACAGAATTCGTCTCTACATTTGATTTGAGAAATGGATATTTTCAAGCTTCTGAATAGACACATATTTCATTAATCCTAGATAATGATATTTCGCATTTGAACAGAAAAAGATTCCAAGTTTGCCATGTCAAGCAATTTGGATACACGAGAAAATTTACAAAAACACTTTGGTTAAGTTGTTTGTCATCTTGAAACTATCCTTTGTTTCATTATCGAATTGCAAATTTTTGAAAAGTCTCAAGGAATCATGAATATCCTTGTTTGTTTAGTAAAACCTTGTTTAGCAAAAAGTGTTCAGCATTGTAAGTTTCTTTGCAGGATACGTTTGACTTTCCAGCAGCTATTATTTATTATTAAAATTAATAATAATAATAATAATTGAGAGTGCCTATTTATGAGGGATTTAATTCACAAATTTGTGCATAATTTTGTCTCGGCTGTTTTTAATAAGCTGTCGTTTTTCAATTGAAGTGGCGACGTTAGTTTTCGTGGCGCCTCTCATCCAAAATTGCTTATTTAAGGAACCGAGACGTTAAAAAAAAACGCGATTCGGTTTCTTTTTGCTGTTCAAGAAACACAAACACACATTTATTATATTTATATATATAGATGTATGAAAAGATTAACCAATTGAAAGCAATTGAGTCGAGAGAGGAGAAAGTTGAGAAAGTTGTTAGCGACCGACAAGGATAATGTGTTCGAAAAATAAATGAAATTGCATCATTTACTCGCTCTCTCTCAACTTTAATTATTCGGTGACGTGAGCAGAATGAAAGCAATTAGCGTGATAAAGATTATCATTATTATTAAAGATTGTTATTATTATTAATTTCTATAATAATAATAATTTCATTTTTTTTTCTAATTCTACGAGTTATGACGCCCTGATGGGTGTTCTTGTTATACCGACCAGATTCATTTATCATAATTCTCACGGCATTCTCTCTCTCGTTAATGATTGACACTAAGAAGGATGTCCCATCAATGGGGGGGATCATTAATCATCATGTCATTGTCACCTATAGACTGCGACTGCGCACTCGATTTGCTCGAAAAATGCGCTCCACTCTAGCTTCTGGGGGAGAATCTCTTGGAAAGGGAAAGAAGGAATTCTCCGGCCAAACGAATATTTATTATAATATTATATATAATATGTTTCTCCAAAAATCAAATTCACCACAAAATTTGAAAAAAAAAATCCCAACACCAATAAGAAAACATAAAAAACAAAATGATCTAAAAAAAATCCCACCCCTTCTCTGTCGAATTGATATCCACATTCTCGAAATTGACTAAAAGTCCAGATGATCAAAAACAAGGAAAATGTTTAGATATCTTACAAAATTTGCCCTTATGATACATGTATTATCATAGCATTAACGTTTGCGAGAGCTCAACTCTCATCCTCAGAAGTCTGGTGGAGAAGTGATATTGAAATAAAAATTAAAAAATTAAAACTGACAAAAAAAACGGGAAGTCACATGACTAAGTGGTTAGTGACTAAAGAACAATATCACATGATAATCAAATATATTAAATCCTTTACGTTGGGGAGAATTATCTGAACAATATAATATGTTTCTCCAACAATCAAATTCACCACAAAATTTGAAAAAAAAACCCAACACCCAATAAGAAAACATAAAAAACAGAATGATCTAAAAAAAAAATCCCACTCCCTCTCTGTCGACATGGCAACTATCCCATCTCCCAACTCCACATACGGATTCTCAAATTCATCCAAAATAATAATTATTTACAAATTCATAAGGGTTTAACAAACTGATATCTACATTCTCGAAATTGACTAATTGTTTTTTTTTCAAATTTTGTGGTGAATTTGATTGTTGGAGAAACATATTGTGTTAAGATAATTCTCCCCAACGTAAAGGATTTAATATATAATATTATATTTTAATAAGTTCCTTTTGCTAAAATGCTTCGCTTACTTTCTATCTTGCAAGATGCGAATTTTGTGTAACAATATTGCTTCATAGACTCTGTCTTCTCTTGATTTTCATACTGTTCTAACTATTATAATGCTTTAGTTATCATAGTTGATCATGATCATCAGATTACTTAGATGGATAATAGAATATGAGGGATAAGTGATGGATAAATATATTAATACAGTCCACTACAAAAGTTTAAGTTCAATGATTTTTTTTTCTCGTTTATTTAAAAATGCCAAATTAACAATCTAATTTTATAATTATACAAATATTAAAATATAACTGTGTATTATACAAAAATATTCCGCTAATGATGGCAACGATATTGGCGAAATGTACATTCGAAATATTTTGGTATAATTCTGTTGTATTTTAAGAGGTAACTTTTGTTATTACTAGCTTTTTGATCTTATGTAAATTTGGTTTTTTGTTATTTTAACAATAGTCCATTTTCACTATGTATCAACCAGCCTATAATCAGTTAATTATTAATTTTATAATGTTTAATTATACTATCAAATAAAGTTTGAAGCAGATTTGAAAACTAAATCAAATTTTATTAACAAAAAATAGCAAACAGGGTACGACAAAAGTTTAAGTTCACTACCCAAAATGAAATCATACAACCCTTGTTGGTTATAACATCTAACATGCGATTTGGCGTCGAATTATATAAAGAAATAACTGTAGACTGGAGTTCATTCCATGCTTGAACAAATGCAGCCTTCAATTTATTGATCGTTGTTTTCACATACAGTGGTGGCCAATTCAACATTATGGTTATTTGTTGGATCATTTCACACAATTCTTTTATTGGTGTAAATTTGTTGTAACTGGTTAAGAATTTTTGGTAACAAACAACATAAGCCAGTAGAGGTACTAAATTTTTGGCCACCAGTGTATGCATACGCTGCATGAGAAACGATACCCCACAGATTTTCTATTTGTTTATGGTCATGGGAAAGTCCTGATGATTTAAAATATCGAATTTTCTGTTCAAACCAGCCTAGAACGCTTTATTGTGTGATGGATGCATTGTTCTGCTGGAATTCCCTTCCCTTCCCACCATTTGACGTCCCATCTTTGGAAATTTGCTTGATATAGTCATCTGCATTCTGTCGTCCAGTAACAAATTGGAATTCACACGTTTTTCTAACTCCTGTCGGGCCTCCAAATCATCGTGATATTATTTGCTCATTCTTTCTAAAGTCATGAATATAATAAAACTGGGACTATCCAGATTAACTTCTAGAGAAGATAATTTTTCTCCAATCAGTGTTCCAATTCCAGTCTGGCATCTTCATGGTGTTAGTTCAAATTTGGTTTTGACTTCATCTTTTTTTTTTCTCTGCAAAGTTAGAATAGACTTTATTGAGAATAGAATACTGGGTCTGAACAATATGCATATTTATTGATAAGCCTGCTTCAGTTGGCGGGATGTCGTCTGAGAGTAGGATGCTGTTTTTAACAGTAACCTTGCTGAACTCCCATGAATCACATAAAACTGCGTACAATAATTTTGAAATTAGTCTGGTCGATTTAGCTTCTGATTTAGGAGCTGAAATCTGACCTCTCCCAAATTCTATCAAACGTTTTCCTCTAGCCGTCTTGTTTTTGATGACTTGAGCAGGATGCTCATTTATATTATATTTTTGATTCGATATTACACAGATTATTTAAATTTAAGCATGGAAGTATGTAAAACGGGTTAATGTTTTTTTTTAGATGGTAAACTGAAATTTTTTGTCGCACCCTATTTGTTATTTTTTTTTGTCAATAAATTTTGATTTTGTTGCAAATCTGTTTCAAACCTCATTTTATAATGTTATTATACATTATAAAATTACACTGTTAATTTGGTATTTGTAAAACTAACCATTTTTTTAAATAAACTAGAAAAAAATTAGTGAATTTTAACTTTTGTCGCGGGCTATATTAGGCGCTTAAATGCTAAAATGAGTGATTTTCTTAAAAGAAGCGATTTTCATGTTGCGTTTGTTGCCTGGAACTGAATTGAAAATTTTATTTTGTCTTCTAGAACATTAACTTCTTTTTATGTCTACGGGTATTCGATTTCATTAATATCAAAAAAAAAAAAGAAAATTTTTTTAGGCTTGTTTCACCGATCACAAGAATTTTTCATCTCTGGTCGAGCGGATTCAAAATAGTGAAAATCATTAATTTTTTTAATTAATTATTAAAAAAAGAGAATTAGTTTCTTTTATTATAAATAAAAAAAAATTATGTAATTTATCTTAATTTTTTTTTTTAATTGGAGTTTTGCTTCTTTCGCTTTGCCACTAGTTTGCGTTGCGCTGGCCGGCTTTTCTGCTCCCTATGAATTATGACGCCTCGAAAAAGTGATAAATGGAAGCAGGAAATGAAAATGGTGCTTTAATGGTCTAGTAGAAAGAGAAAAAAAAACCGCCTCACAACTCGACATGCTCCCCTTTGATGGAGTGATAGATGGGAATGTGACGTCAGAAGCAAATGATGTGATGTCAGATTTTTGGCTTCGACGTTACCTTTATCACGCTGCCAAAATTAATATTTGGTTTCTTTGGATGGTTGAAAAATGAAAACTGAAATACATAGACTTTAGAGTCTTAATGTAGTACATTGCATAAAGAAGACTCGTCGTTTCCATCGTTCACCTTATGATACTAATACAGGATTTTAAAAATTGACTCGAATTATAATGTACAATATAAGCAATCAGTGTACTGATATTATTCCGTATACAAATGAGTCCTTTTAACCTTCTTCTCAGTTTCTATATCAAAGCAATTTTAGTCAACTGCTTATTGATATGGCTAAAAGGCGTTTGGGGGGAAAATTACTTCAGATGGGATGTTTTCCGTATTACCAACAGTAGCCATACCGAACAAGAAATGACCGTTTCATTTCTAACTTGTTGATGTGTTATACGGTTAAATAAAAAAAAAGTCCGAATCAACATGGGTCCAAATTGCAAAGGTTTCTCAATAAAGATGCGACGTCCGACATGGCTACATGCCATCTCAGGTATATAATTGCCCTGAATCGAAACTTACCCAGATTTTAAATTTCTATATTAAATACACTAACACCAAAATTTAATTAATGAATCCTATATTATTAATAGCTAAATTTGAGGGCATCATTTTGGTTAAATATTAATACTCTATCAATATATAATACACTGGCAATTGTATAACACATATTAATTTCTAGTGGCTGAACTTTTCAAAATCCTATCACTATTGAATACTACATTAAGATATACAAGATTGGTTTAACACAATATCTAAGTGACTTTTCCCTATACATTTCTAATGTTGATTAACCCATTAACTTGAGTGATAATTACATCTAGTACATATCAATTCTATATTACAGTTACTACAACCCCTAGTAAAAGTATTTGACATTGACAGGCTGCTAGCAAATGTTTAACTTTAAAAGTCAATTAGACAATTCACAATGTTTTAGAACAAAGGACAAAAATAGTCTATTATAAAACTGTTACAGCACTGTATAATGGAAAAATACTAACACTGTTGAGGCATTTTTGGTTGTAAAAAAATACTTCCTGAATCCCCTCCATGGAAATAAGTATTTGACATTATCATGAAACTTTCTCTTTTTAATTAATTTTTTACTCCGGATGGATCTGTATCATTAAACAAGGGCATTTTTGTAGAATTCCCTTTTTTTAGTTAATAATATGTTTTGTGGACGGTTCTACTTTCACAAAGAAAGGTGGGAATGTTCTTTGACCAAAATTTTTGGTTGGGGAAGCGCAAGAAGATGGGGAAACGCAAGAAGTGACCAAAATTCTTGGTTGTTCCAGAACAACTATCACATATACATGGAGAAAGTTTCATGATATAGGAAAACTGGGCGTCCATAAGCGTTAACACTAAAACAAGATCGAGTGTTGCGACAACCGTGCAAGAGTAACAGAAAATCAATTTAACGAGGAATGGGAAAACTATCATGTCAATGTATGTGACAAGACTGTGCGGAATCGGTTAAATCAAATGGGCTACCGCTTTTGCAAGGCAAAAACCAAACCGTACAATGACCAAACTCGACAGGAAAAAGAGATTCCAGTGGGCAAGACAGTATCAATTGTGGACTCTAGATAATTGGAAGAAAGTAATTTTCTTGGATCAAAATAGAATTTGTCTCTGCTATGGCGATGATGGAGGAAAGAAGTTCGTATGGAGACGCGTCAGTGAAAAATTCGACGAGGACTAATTGCCGAGTAAAACAAAGTTTCCTGTCGATCTAGTAATCTGGGGATGCATGACTATTGATGGTATTGGCCAAATGTGTGTTAGATCGAACTGTAAATGCTGAGGCTTACATAGGTAATTTAGATTGTTGTTTATTCCCCACCTCGAAGATAATTTTGGCGATTATGATGTTTCTTCCAAGACGATAACGCTTCTTGCCATACAGCAAAGAAAGTAAAGGAATGATGTCAAAGCACTTCAATGACCAGCGAACAGTTCAGACAATTGAAAATTTGTGGAACAAATTGAAATCATTAGTTAAAATTATTAATCCAAGAAATAAATCAGAGTTGTCACATTGTATCAAATTATGTTGGAAAAAAATTGATCCTGCATATTGTAGACAATTGTTGAATCCATGCCTGAACGAATTCAAGCAGTAATTCGTTCAAAAGGAGGACCTACAAAATATTGAAATAAAATGTCAAATACTTTTTTCCCTGAGTGACTTACTTACTTTTCAAACCCGCTTATCCGTTAGGGTCGCGGGGGCAGCAGCCATATGGCGGATCTCCAGCGATCGCGATCTTCCACCATCAGGCGCATGTCCTCCCTGGTAATATCCAAGCGACTCGAACCCGGATTCTCCATGTAGTCTAGCCACCTGGTTCTAGGCCGACCCCTTGGTCTCTTACCTACCGGCTTGGAAAATAACAACTGCCTAGGAAGACTAGTTTGCGGCATCCGTATCACCTGGCCATACCAGCACAACTGAGATCTCTCAATGCGAGACGTAGCGGCTCAACACCTAAAGATTCCCTTATTGTGCTGCTGTACACTCTATCTGCTGTACACTCTATATCTCAGAAATCTCATTTCGGCCGCTTGTACCCGCGATCGCACTCTTTCGGTCATTACCCAAGCCTCATGACCATAGGTGAGAATGAGGACAAAGATAGATTTGAAGACGGAGAGCTTGGCTTTGTTACCCAGCTCGCGTTTCGTTACCACGGATCGCCACAGTTCACGTCTGACACAGCTTGCTGCACCGATCCGAGCATCCAATTCTTTCTCCTGCCGTCCATCACTCGTGAATGCAATCCCGAGATACTTGAATGATATCAAATACTTAGGAAGTTTTTTTTTACAATCAAATATGCCGCAGTAGTGTTAGTATTTTTCCATTATGCAGTGTAGAAACAGTTTTATAATAGGTTATTTTTGTCCTTTGTTCTAAAACGCTGTGAATTGCCTATTTGTCTTTTAAAGTTAAACATTTGTCAATGTCAATGTCAAATACTTTTTACCAGGGTTTGTAGTTATAGTTACCAGAGTATGTCGCTTACTACAAGGGGAAGTCAGTAAGTAAGTTACAAATGGATATAGCAATGAAATAAATAAGAGTATTGACTTGAAAACTACTTTTATTTCTCCACATAATCTCCCTGTACAATGAAGCACTTGTCCCATCGTTTCACAAGCCCCTCAAAACCAGCAGCATAAAATTCTTTGGGCTGCCGTCTGAACCAGGCGGTGACTTTTGTAGAGCTTCATCACAGTCTTCTGCGATCACTAGGGTATATTGCTTATCACATTCCGGCAGCGAGAGTAAATTGTAAATGTCGACTCCTGCTGTAACATCCTCATGAAATTTTGTAATGCCATTTGACAGAAGTGATCAGAACTCTTCATCAAAGGCGTGTTATTGCATGAGATGCTGCGAAAGTTCAACTGAAAAGTTTTCGAGCATTTTCCGTATAGCCCTTACCTTGCTGCAAGCTTTCCATTTGTTCGGCTTCAAGTAGTTTTCAAGTCAATACTATATTTGTTTCATTTCTATATCCATTTGCAACTTACTTACTGATTTCCGCTCGTACAACAAATGGTACCAATATTTATTGTATACTTCCTCTATTTGGTTCCCCTTTATGCTGCAGTGTGCGGACACAATGAACATTATTATGCTTGGTTGCTACAATTCACTTCATCTGTTTCACTTATGGGCGACGATTCATCCTAAGGAATACAATGACTGGTCCTATATGAATACAACTCAATTTGAAGGCAGCATGGACTATTCCTTGATACGTTAGTTTGAAACTTCCAAATACTCAATAATAATTAATGAATGAGAATTCTCCGTTAATCAATATGCAATTTCAATATAACAAAGGCAATAAGCAATTACGTGGTTCTATTCTTCTTTGCACCAAGAACGGTTCCAGTATTCAAAATCATCCAAGGAAAATGGCCGCATCAATATAATAAAGCGTCAAGATTGATTGGTTGAATCCCTTTCATAAAATCGATGGATTTCAAGTAGAATCAATTCTCTCCAGCTCAACAATTCAGTAATGAAAAATTCTCTGCCATTCCAAAATTCCGTTGTTCGTCAATACTCCTTTTTGCGTCTGCCATCCTTCTCTCCACGAAATTCATTTTCAATCTTCTCAGTATGTTCCTTTTCTACAGCAACAATGTTCATTGTTTCCTATAACAATTCTCCAGTAAGAGAAAACAATATACATTATATCATTATGCCACAACAACACATAATGATACAACCAGAACAACAATTGATAAAAATCATCATGTGACATCTGAAATACGCAGATGGCACAAAAACAACCGAAACCGTTTTTATGAAAAGAACTGATCGAGT
>JAHWFO010059233.1:985364-1005056 GCA_023313115.1 Rhysida immarginata
CCCACTTCATCACAGTTCTCAACTAACGAGTTCAAACGCCGCTCGACATTCAAAATAACCAAATAAAGAAATTCTTTCAAACCATTCTCTCTCAAGACACTAGTGAACTTCTCGTAATTGTATGCGTGTTTCCAAAGTGCTGCACCCGGAAATAGATGGCGAGTTGGGTGGGGTCACTTACCACAGTTGGGTTTCTTGTTCTGGACAGACGTCCCTTGAACCGGTCGTCCGTCCTCGGTGGCACACCAGCAGAATCCCGTGGGTGGATGGCACTGCACTACCGCATAGCTGCCATCTTCGCGACATTCTGGGATGAAGTTCGACATGGACTGAGGGTGCGGCGTCGCCTTCTCTGCCGAATTCCTGTGCAGAAGGCAACGGGACTCAACTAGATAGAAGAGAGAGAAATAAATTATTATGGATGTTATTCAACTTTTGTTCCTGAGCTTATTTTCTAAATGCATATGATCAAAAAGTTAATTTTGAAATGGGAAAAAACAACTACGAATCAAAATTAACATGCATTTTTAGTAAAATTATACCAGACGTATTCAGAAAGTAAGTTCCGTTTTGTAATAAACACAAAACTACTATATATATTTTCAAAATTTTTTCTTTACCAGATTCTATATGCCTTTAACTATTTTTGCATATAGTTTCTAAGTTTTATTTAAACATTTGTCATAGCGCTCAATGAGCTTCTGCATGCTCACTTCATAGAAGTCTGCCGCGGATGAGGAAAGCCAGGCAATTTTCACTTCTTCATCGTTGCTGAAACGCAGGCTGCCGATGAACTTCTTTAGATCCCGGAACAGGTTGGGAACAACTTGACCACCCGCCTAACAGTCCGGACCTCGCCTCCAGTGACTACCACCTGTTCCGGGATCTAAAAGAGTTTGGTAAATGGAAACCACATATTTGGAAATTTTTGATCAAAAAAGGGAAGTTTACCAAACAAGCGAAATGAAGCGTGCATTTCGATTGAGTTCCCTAGAGCTGACATGCGTATCTTCGGAAAAGTAGTGAAAAAAAACTCGCTGGTAGGGTACGAAGACGGCCTAAACCATGACTGAAAAAAGAAGGTTAGTCAAATCAGACCAGGAGGAAAAAGCAATCATAACCTGTAGCGTCACAGGTTGAGCATATTTTTCGGAGACGAGGCGAGGTCAGCGAGAAAACAAGCATCCGTTGTTTTCAAAAACAAATATAGAATCGGAATTTAGACTTTACCATTTTTTCGTATGGGGCATGGTAAGGGATGGATTTTCTTCGTACAGATCGTCCATCCATTTCCATTATCAAATGAAAAGATACAATTTCGATAAACCGTCCATAGACCGTGCGACAAATCGTGCAAGAGTTGGGATCAACCATCAAACTGCGCTATCATCAAAAATGTACATCCTATTATCCATGCATGACAATGTACACAGACCTGAACATGACGTCATTAATGTATTGTTGAAGCACTAAGATTGTGACGTTGAACTTACTTTTGTAATAACACCACCAGAGGCTAACGAGAGACAGGCCAGGGCCAACACCATCTAAAAGTCACCTGACCATCGGGGTCCGAGCAAGAATCCATCCTTCATTGTTTCCATCTTGGATTTTAACAGTCGGTGTTTTTTCGTTTGTGGGGTGATCAGGCGACTTTTGAGTACCCTGGCCCACACCACCTAGACAGAACCACGTAACAATGTTTTTATCTTTTTCATGTTCAGATCTGGTAGTTTCTAGAAAGCGGTGATTTAAGCAGCAAAAGTGCATAACATTGTTTGAAGAGCGAAGTCATGGGAACAATAACGCCCAAAATGCTGAGAAACTCGCGGATACGGACTGCGTATTGTTATCTGTCACAAATGTTGAAGTGCTTTAAATGTTCGTGTATTTATAAAAAAATCAAACTATAAATAAAGGAGAACATGTGAGTTCGTCATGGAAACAGTTTTGCATTGTTGTTGCGTTTAAGCATTGTTGGCGCTAGCTTGAAGCACACGCCGGAACTGAAAAACACCTGACCATTGTTGTCTGAGCAACAGTTTTTATCAAACTATGAACCGACAAAGGAGAACGAAACAATTTGAATGTGCGAACTTTGCAACAATATTAATTGAATTTGAAACTAATTACCGCGCAAACTGCGCGCGGATAAAATCTTGTAAATAAATGAAAATAAAAAACAACAACCGTTTCGAGCTGCTTTTAGACTTGGTATATAAAAACGTTGGAAAAGTTCTTTGATTCATTTATTATTTCATCACTGACATGCGGTTAGTAATTTTTGACTATTCCCCATATCCAATTACCTCCAATATTATGTGACACATGATCTCTTGTTAGTTTGAGGGTACAACTATCATCGTTTAGAATTAATAATTGATCACGTTGGATTAAGAAAAGCAATTAAAATTAGTGAAGACTAGGAATCCAAGCCTCAGAGAAGCTCTTCAATAAGCATCAGATAAATACGGACTTCATATTTTTACGACACTTTTAACTGTATTCATTGACCTCATCCGTTTATTGTGCTGTCTCTCGTTTTTTTTTTGTTTGTTTGTTTACTTGTATTTATCTTCCTTTTGATTAATTGCAAAATGAGGCTGCTCAATGTGTATGCGTCAAAATGTTTCGTAATAAGAGTTTGTTAGATTGTAACGATTCTCTCTCTCGATGAAGCAATAGTAGTAGCATTTCTTTGGGATAAGAATAATACCTCATAATTATATTGAAAATCCTAGTAAAAAAGCGAATGTTTTCAAACTTGTTTATTGAAAAAAATACCATAATAGGAAACATTTTATTTGCAATTAGTATATACAAGTTAAGTGTTCAGTGGAACATACTTGCAGTGTGTACGTTTTTCGAGTGTCAAAATATTATGCAAATGCAGAAAGCATTTTGATTATACCGAATATCTTTCACAGAAGGATATTGAAATCTACCTTAAGAAGAAAAAACGATTAGATTCTAGCTTTGGGAGATAACAGTTCTATTTTATAATAATTGATTACGTTAACGGTTCTTTATTAATGTAATATAGCTATGAATTGGATTAGATCGGTGAGACTATCTTCTAATAGGAAGATGTTGCGAAGTGATTATGAACGTCATTATACTTACGTCGTTTTTGATTTCTTTTAAAAAAAGTAAAGAAAATGTCACGAGTTCATTGCGCACCATTTTCTTGTTTGGTCGTTGGAACCTTTGTCCGACTGTGTGTGTGTGTGTGCGTCTCTCGTCATCAACGTCGTCTGTTGTCAATTGAATAATGGAGGTGACGACGTAATTTATGACGATCTTATGATAATCGTGCGACACCAGTCTTTTTTTTTCTCCTTTATATATATAGGCATAATAATGCCGTCTCATAAATAATTGATGTTTATTTATTTTTTAAAGGGTGGAGAGAGAAAAACATTGTGAAATATAATAACAAATGCAAACAATATGGAAAATGGGGAAGAACGCAAGTCGCTTATGACAAGATAATTAATTTGAATCATTTCCATAGAAGGATGGATACATATTTATTACGTAGGGAGGGAATCGCTTCTAATAGATTTATTATTATAATTAATTTATTTATTGTTATCGTCAGTGAATAATAGTTGAGGTGTGGACAAGCCATTTCTTTTTTTAGCTTAAATTATGAGCAATTGCTAATAGAAAGTTTTTAATTCGAAAATTTTCCCGTTTTAATAAGTTTGAAATTTGAAGAAGCGTAACGGAACCGCTTGTTTATTCATTTTACCATGAGATGTTTATGTAGTTATTATATAATAATTTACGAATGGTATTTGGACGTGCCAAAAGGAAGTATTGCGCGAATCAAAATATTTCACAAATCATTCTCGAAAGGAAAATAAATATTTGTTTTTAAAATTTTTAGTTATGCAACAACCCATCAGCTTCAGAATTAATGAATGAGACGATTTAGAATATTCTTTTTGGTTAATTTGGATTCATACATATTGGTACTTGATAGCGTTTTGAAGGCTTCTAACATTCGAAGATTGCATTATACAACTCCTATTCAAAAATAACCATAAATTTCTACAACTGCAGTTACATAAAGACAAATATTTAGTTTCAATTAAACATCAACTAATTAAATTAAAGTGTAGGATATTAACTTTATTATTATTATTCACAACAAACAATAGGAATTTCACCATTTTAACTGCAAATAATGGTACAATCCAAAATCAAAAATTAAAATATACTGGCTTAAAGTAAATATTTTAACTGTTTATCACTATAACCAGCCTTAATACAGAGAGAAGAAGTCGGATAGCACTTTTCCATAAAATGAGTATTTAATCATCATATATGTATATTTCGACTACTAAATAGCCGTCTTCTGTATGAGGTCTTCGGATTCATACTGAAGATGGCTACTTAGTAGCCGAAATGTACATATATGATGATTAGAAACTCATTTTGTGGAAAAGTGGTATCCGATTTCTTCTCTCTGTCTACAAGTATCCACAGTCAATTATTATTTTTATATAATTTTTGTTACAGCCTTAATACTATGTTGCATGACCAAGTGCATAGTGTTGACTAGGCACCACATTGCTCTTTTATTATACTTAATCAGGCATGCTTTTAAGGCTTTGACCAGTTCATCTCTGTTGCTTGGAAATTGTGCTTGAAGCTTCTTCTTTATGTCACTTCACACATTCTCAACAGGATTGAGATGGGTGAATCGGATTGCTAAGGAAGGACATGTATTTGATTTTCTTTAAGCCACTGCACTCGGCTGAAAAAGAAAATTATCACTGCATAACTCTTCAGCTGCTGGCAACGTGAAATGCTCAAGGTTAGGTTGGGTTAGATTAGGTTAGACACAATTTCCAAGCAACAGAGATGCCTATGATAGTCGAGGTTCCTGGTTCGAATCCAGGTCGCAGAATTTTTCCATCCATTTTCTAATTAAAATCATTTGCTCAAGGACCTCTTGAAACATCTCTGAATGAGGTGAGAATGCACACAATCTGCACATATACAGGGTGAGTCAAAAGTCGTTAGACACCTTCCTATCTTGGATACCAATGTAGTTGTGCAAATTCCACTACAGGGAATGAATAGGGACTTGAGGGGGCCCTATCTGATGGAGCTTCTTTCATCATTTCAAAAATGCAAATTAGGACACATCCAAATTCTATCTCGAAAACCGTAAGAGATACACAAAACATTCCAATTACACATTTGTTCAACAGCAAATTCCAAACAAAACAAAAAAAGTTCACCAAAATCCGATGAGCGGATCACCCACAATCCTCATTGCAATCAACCTGAGATGATGAAAGGTGCTCCATCAGATACAGCACCCTCAAGTTCCTATTTATTCCCTGTAATGGAATTTGCGTAATTACATTGGTATTCAAAATAGGAAAGGGGTAACAGACTTTTGACTCACCCTGTATTTCCCTATATCATCACAGGTGTAGAAAATTTAACAGAATGCCTTAAATATCCTGTGTTAAAAGTCCCTTCTTTCAGTTGCCATATACTCGAGGACCTTTTCATCAATGTTGACACAATGTCACTAAAAAGTACTCGGTTTTTTTCCTTTCCCCCAGTCGTCTTACTCTATAAAAGTCTTTACACAATCTCACGCGAACTTGTCGTTGTTTACATATTAGTAAGGACATGGTTTACATATTAGTAATGAGTCTGGAGATGGTATGCAGTCATCGTAATGTTGTTGTTTGAGATTCAAAGTCAACGTCACTCTTTTTCCCCACAGCATATGAAGATGGCTGATGCTTCTGAAACGATTCTTCTTCGCAAACTTCTTGAGGTGTCGATCATCTCGAGCTGATGTGACCTTTCTTGACCGCAGTTTCGGTTATTTTTTGATACATGTGCACTGTTTTGCATGATTCAAACACCATGAAACAGTGGCTTGTGAACAATTTTACTTATGCAGTACTTTTCTTTTGGTCTGTCCGGTTTCATCAAGAGCGATTATCACATCTTTCGTTGCTAAAGAAATGCTGTCAACTATGAAAGCTGTTTTTGTTAGCAATTGAATGTTGATTCGGAATAACAACTTTTTAACTAACATCCTTTTATGAAGCTTTTAGCAATGTCCAATATTTAAATATTCTAATTTTTTTGAACCACTCAACCAGAATATTCTAATTGCATTATCATGGATAAGGAAGTAATATTTTTAAACTTTAATGCAATTATAGCATTTTTCCATTTGCGTCTAATAAAGCGTGAACATTTATCATTATTTGTCTGTGGTTGTAAAATTTTACAAATATTCTAATTTTTTGAATATGGGTTGTATATGCGTCTCTTAAAATAGCTTTTTATATTTAATAACTATATTCTTATAAAAGGTGGGTTTAAGCTTGTTTTGATAATTTCTTTCGCTTCCCTTTTGAGAATCGAGGAAAAACATGGCTAGATATCGAACATTTTCCGAGAAAAAATGGGAACCATGTGATCAAGTAGGCAGTGGGAAGTGCTTCCTACGATTCGACGTGACCCTCGTCGCCAAAGACGATAGCACTCGATTTCCTTCCGATATAAGGAAATTTAAAGTAAAGATTCGTCTTTTATATAACTTTTGTAATATAATTATATTTCTTAGCTAGATATTGGATCTACGGCAGAGTAGGTAGTACGCTTCATTATTGCAAAAAAAGAAGAAAATTTTAATAAATGCATAGATTTAGAATTTTTTTATAAGATTCCTTTTGGCTTAAAAAATCGAAATATTCATTTTATAATTGGAAAGAGAAAGAAAAAAATAGAATTTTGTAATCGACCAGGGATCATATCCAATTTTGTCGATTCGATTCCTGGTCGCGGATTTTTTTTTTCTGCCGCCCCTTCCCAATATCTATTTTCAAGCTTTTGAATAGTTGGAGTAAACCTTCTTGGACCTAATAATTACAATTTCCAAACTACTTCAGATGAATTTATTTTTTATTATATTTATTTAATTGATTGAAAAATCTATACTGTCCCCTAAACGGCTTGACTTAAGAATACATTTCTTTCGCAAATGTGCTTTATCAGTATTTGAAATTTTCATGTCGACGAGCTATATTTCAGCACTTTATAATTTTTAGAAAAAGTTCTCTGACCTTTATTCATGGCCATAAAAGAGTTCTCTACATAGCTCTTTTTTTCGACTCTTCTTCGAGTTGCTGCACCCTTTTCCAAGAAACAAAACATCTCTGGATGAAAATGAAATTCTATTCAAAACCAAATACTCAAAAAAGAGCTAGGTATATTCCATTTACAATAAATGAAAGGAATAAAGATCTAAAGTGTAATAAAAATGCGATCTCATTTCTAAACCGCTTGATTTTTGACCTTGTATGCAATGGTTGGTAAATGTGAACACCGTACAATTTCTGATACGAATCTACCACGTGGTGTCCTAAATAGAAGAAACCTCTAATCCTTTCTTTCCTCCTTAGATTAGAGGTTTTCACTTTATAATTAAGTAGAAGTGTTGAATACAGATGTTCTATAGTTAAGTGCTCACTGGATGTACTTGTAGGAAGAAGCATCGATGTTAGCTTCACTGCATAGCTATGCTGAATTGCTAGAATTTCACCTATTTTTCTCCTATGTGTATCTACGTATATTAATTAACAATTTTAATACTCCATTACTTCCAATACTTAAACACTGAATTACACTGGTCAACACTGAAATAAAGTTGACTTAAATAAGTTTTTTTCTGTAGTATTTTGGTGTGCTAAATACGAATATAACCATTAAAAATTTTTATTAGCTCTCGTTTTGAAGATATTTCATACAGTTCATTTTCTACGTTTCTTCCAGTAGAACCGCAACTTTGACAAATGTAGGTGTTCTAGACTAATTTGAGTGTGGTGATTCCAAATCTGAACTCCAAATTTATCTATCACTTCAGGATGTTAAGTTTTAGCAGTGTAAAACAGTCTCATAATGTCAAATTTAAACAATGGCTACCAATAAAATTAAAACTATTTCTGTATTTGAGATCCTAACGTGATTGGGAAATTTGGAGTTCAGATTTGGAATCAGCTCACTAAAATTAGTCTAGAACACCTATATTTTCCCCATAGAAAAAATATTTTTGTTGACCAGTGCTATTGGCATGTATTTCGTTATGTAACAATTGTTTTTGCAGATTATAAAAAAATTAGAGCCAATTTTACATTATGACAGTCATATTCGTGTTCAGCACATAAAATTTTATAAAAAATGACTCATTTTATTTTGGTAACATGACTTTTGTAAAAATTTGTAGACCAGTGTTATTAATTGACCAATTATGAAATTTGGATGTTGTGCGAAAAACATAAGAAATATCTTTAAGGAAAGTGGAGATTAAATTTTTAAAAGATATAGCTGAGCTGGGAAGATGGGACTGTATTCTGAATGGTAATATTGTATTTGAGACATTTGGAATAAAAAGTAATTTCATGGATGCAATTTGCAAGACTATTGGATATAGTTTGGTATGTGGAGGAATGAGCAGTCGAGTAAACGACTACATTCTGACCATGGAGATGGTAAATGTGGAAGAAGGGGGCCAAGGAAGTATGAATATAAACAAAAGAAGTATGTTGTTCATGAGGTGTGAAATTCCAATGTGCATGTGTATTGTAAGATCTATATGATATTCCTATGTTTATTAGTTCCTGAGTAATAAACCATTAGAATCGTACGTAATTGACTGAATCACCCTGTATGTCTGTATATTCTGATTTAGTGGTCAACTTGTCTTTCTTTAATTAAAGTTTTGAAAATCTGAATAAATGGCGAATCTTGTTTTTTGTATTTATAGGAGATAGAAAGAGTCCCTCGGAATCTAGCAAGGACATAAGCATGGTAAAAAGTCCCTTTTTGATGATAATATTGGTTTTGCCTTTATCCCCGTCTTTGACAGTTGCAAATAAGAGGATACAGTCCTTTTTCTACAGAATTAGTAATATGATTTATAAATTTAGACTAAGCATTGCCAATTTTCTATATAAACGCTATATTGGTATCTTTGACAAAGCTGGATAATAAAAGACGAAAGGGTCGGCCCTTAACACCAAAAATAGAAATTATTTTTCTGTCCAGAGACAATTATAGCGTAATAATTGATATCTTATTGGAAAATATAAAAATCTGAAATTTTATCAAATTACAAGGAAAGGGATTGGGAAGAGAAAACTAAGAAGGAGGAGAAGGAAGTATTACCAAACGTAAACAAGGATGAAGAGCTGATACAGAGACGAAATCTCAAGCCTCCATAAAGTTTGTCTTGAGACCTGTTTGCCAATATATGTTTGTAATAAATCTACTTTGAAGTGAGGTTTTATCTTTCTAATGTTATTTAATACATTTTTTTACAGTTTCCGTATATTACAACAGACCTTGTCGTTCACGGCCAATTCCGTAGACCTTGGTGGCCTCATAACTTCCTCAAACATATCTTAATTGAGAAAGTCCCGTTTCCCTTTTCGAGATATTTTTTTCTGATATCAATTGCTATCCTGATTATATACAAGTTCATTATAAACTATCCGATTTTATTCTAACTATTTCACAAAAGCTAAGAGGACTTCTCGTTTGCCCTTTGCTATTCGTCTAATTATTAATTAATGTTTTGAAATGCCTGAAGTTCTAATTAATGTTTTGTTGGCTTCTTTTTTAAAATCCCTAATAAATAACTACAGCTTGTTGTTTTATTGAATTTTTTAATGCTATCAATTAAAAATTAGAAACTTAAAAAAAAGGAGAAGGAGCAGCAGCCACTTTTTCGTGGAGATGGCAACTTTCCAATGAAACGTCGCCGCCGCCATTTCTCTGCTTCGTTTCAAACCGATAGTTAATTAGGCTGTCTTATTCAAAAGAAGCTTTTTTAAAAAAATATATATTTCAGATTAAAAAACAAGATAGGTTCATTCTACGAATCAAGCCTGTTTAATTTCTCTCTCTCTCTCTTTTTTTTTTTTTTTTGGTTTTTGAAACGAGAATATTTGCGCAAACAAATTTCTGATTGTGTACTTATATGTCAAAGAAACCGGGCTTGGCGAATGAGAAATCTGTTATTTTTTGATTATGACGAAGGAACTCGTGTTTCGGCAAGGAATTAATTTTCAATAAATTAGTTAGTGAAGGAAAGCGGTATAATATATTGAGGCTAAAAATAAATTTATATCATCTTGAGGAACTCAATAATGCAACACGTGTTGGAAGGTATCATCTAAGAAGAATTAAAATTTTCCTAATTAGCTAGTATGAAATACAAAGAAGGGCTAATTTAATCCTGAAAATTTTTAAATGGCAATAGTGTTTAACATAATCCAATGAATTCGCTTACAATAGTATGTTTTAATATTTGAAGCAATTCCAATCATTTCTTCCAACAAAAATGTACTCAGTAGATAAATTGCTAAAGTTAACCGTATTTTCAAAAAGTACACTAAAAGAGGTTATTGATCTTAAGTTTAAGATGTCATAGCGATGTCAGTTGTTTGTTACTATAAAGTTCCAAGTTATCACCATCTGCGTCTGATTTTGAAAATCGATGAGTTGAGAACCCAGTAGATCATCTCCATCTATACTGAATGGCTAGTTTATTAGGAACACTCCCCCCCCAATACTCTATTGCGCCACCCCTAGCAGCTATACAGCACGAATTCGCCGTGGCATGGATTCAATTAGCCGCTGATGTTTGTTCCGTGATGTTTGTCCATGCGGATGCTACACCTGCTCCTAGCTGATGCTTACTGGATGGTGGTGGATCCATGTCTCAAATAACCCGTTCCAGTTCACCCCAAAGATGTTCGATTGGGTTCAAATCCGGAGACTGTGGTGGCCGAGGAGTAAGTTGAATTCATTATCGTGCTTCTGGAACCATTCCATGACGATACGAGGCTTGTGACAAGGAGCACTGTCCTGCTGGAAGTATCCTTCCGATGGGGGAAACACAGTAGTTATGAAGGGATGAACGTGGTCGGCAACAATCTTCAGGTAGCCCTGACTATTAAGGTGTTGTTTTACAGGTATCAGCGGACCAAGAGTATACCAGGAAAACATTCCCCAGACCATTACAGAGCCTCCACCAGCCTGAACAGTGGAAAGCAGACAGGAGAGGTCCATGACTTCGTACTGTTGTCTCCAAATTCTGTGTCGGCCAACTGCATGATGCAATAGGAAACGTTCCAGTCATCGACGGTCCAGCGTTGGTGATCACGGGTAAATTGGAGACGTTTTTTTGCGGTTTTGGGTGGAGATCAAAGGTACCCGGACTGGCCGTCGGCTGTTGTAGCCCATCCTTGCCAGTTCGGGTAGCCCATCCTTGCGAGTTTCGGGTAAGAGGTATTATTTTGCGGTCCAGTGTTGTACTCCACGGTTAGTTGACGAGTCTTGACGTATCTATCCACACGAATAAGCATTCCCATCCTACGCTCACCCCTTAGATTGACGAGTCGTTTGCAAACACAGGCTGGCTGGTTTTTGGTTGTTTAACCAGTCCTAGTAAACCCTTGAAATTGTTGTTCGGGAAAAGCCTAGAAGACGTGCGGTTTCGGAAATGCTCAGTCCACCTCGTCGGGCACCAACTATCATTCCGCGCTCGAAGTCGCTCAGATCCTTTGTTTTTCCCATAGTGACGGTCAAACCACTTGCAGTTGACGGGTGTGTTCTCGTTTTATATTGGTACCGTCTATCACGTGACCAACTGATACATAGCAATTGCTATGTCAACGAATGTGCATAGTCATGGGTGTTGCTAATAACTGGCCACTCAGTGTACATTGGAAAACCAGCTAAATATACCTGAGGATGCAGCTGAGAGTTTTTATATCATATATTCAAATGGTCCATCATCTTCAAATTATTCCCCTAACGTGAACTACCACATTTGCTAAAAATTGTTAAAAAAAAAAAGGCACTTGTCCCACTTTGGTTTTCAATCCTTCAATTTTAATGAGGGACAGAGGAGCATTGTTGGTACTATTTTTTAATATTATTGCAATGACTGTAAAAAGACTCAGGAATGGATTCAAAAGAAAAGTACTGCAAAAACACCAGATGGAACTACAGCAACGGGATATCGCCGGATTTTGGTAAAGGCTTTAGTGAATAGACAAACGACAACAATTACAGTTATAGACAGAGTATCGAGGGGAACCATTGGGAAAAGCTTGCTAGAAGCTGGACTGCGTATAACGTAGGTCAACTTTTCCCAATTGAAATTCCACGAAGCCATGTCAGAAGTTCCGCGAAACCCAGTAAAAATCTTTTAAGAACATTGTTAATTTTATATTACAACAATGTCTAAGAATTGAAATCGGAAGTTTAATTGGACACACCCACTCCAACTTTCGTTGGATAGATTATACATCAAAATATTGTGCCAGGCTCTAGGGATTCCGAAACGAAAAACTTTTGGAAGCACAGTCATAGACTTTGGAGACTTCCTTGGGTTGACCAGTTGAACGTCATTCTATAGTGAACATTTCCGTTTCTGTTTGGATTACGGCGAAGGGGGCTATTGCATACACTCAGGCACAATTTCTGAATTATTCACATAAAAAATGGTTTCTAAAAGTATGACGTTATCAGCTTATACAAAATCAGTAATGTGTTTGTGAGAGTGAATCTCTTTACATTTTGAATAATAAATAGCTCATTTACAATGAAAAGTCTGTATCCACCACAATAAAGGTTGCCAAAATTAAATGATATATCCATATTATTATCCATATTATTTCTTGGGTCTAAATCGTTATATTAATAATGAGTTCACACTCCATTTTGTTTAAAATTTTCAAACAAACGATTAAGCATAGAATCCATCAATTCTTGTAAATATTAAACTGAAATATTTTGCCATTCCTCAAGAATAATACGTTTTGGGGAGGCCGTGGCCTGGTGGGCTTTCACTAAAAACACAACTTCTCTGAAGTTAAGAAACATCAGGCACGGCTAGTCACTGGATGGGCGACCATCAATCTTTACCAGACAATCTTCACCCCCCCCCCCGGCTGTTGCGACCATCATACAGCAGTCGTCAATTCAGGCCCATCCAGGCACCCAACTCGTCGGCCATCTGGCCATACAGGCCCTCGATGTGGAAGAGCCCCTCATAGCAATATGAAATGAACAGTTATCCCCTCCTAGAAGTGGACCAAAATTTTTTTTTGTTGTGGGTCAACAGTCTGGAATAGTTTTTGGACTTCTTGCGATGATCAGTAACACTAGATTTGTCCAGTGTATCCAATGGCTCCCCACACTTTAACACCATCACCTTCCTTCCGGTCTCGTAGATAAAACTTCTGGTTCCTTGAGGAGATCGTGCCAGTAGCATCTATAACCGTCTGGGCCATCTAAACTGAATCGTTTCTCATTACTGAAAACGACGTTAACCCATTCGGTGGCCCAAGACATATAAGCTTTGGTTTTGTTAGTTTTGTTTTTTCTACCAACAAATTTTTCTACCAACAAATCGTCGAATCACATTCCATGCCTTTTGTCATATCCCTGCAAGGTGAACTCTTCTGAGCTTCAGGCGGAGATATCATGGTGTGTACAATTTTTGTCCCCCCGTATTTTTTTTAATCCACAATGATAAAAAGACAAAGAAACGAAAAACTATTTGCACAGAATCCTGTGTGATGTGGAAGAAATCGATTTACTCTTTTAAAACATATCTAAGCGATTAATATGGTTATTGGCGTTGTAATTTTAATTAATCGGGCACTTAAACAGGAACGAGCTAGATCCGAAACACTTAGAAGTTTTCGAATAAGATAGTAATGTTTGGATGAATGAATTGCTGTACTTTACCGGTGCAGGGTCCACGGTGCTTGAGTTGCACGGAGCTTCCTTCACAGATCTGCTTGTTGAGTTCGCAGCGCGACGGGTAGGTCTTGCCGTCGGTGCCGCAGACGGGGCGAGCGTACTCCTGGCTGCAGTCGATCGCACAGGGGCTCTCTTCCGAGTGGGCCTGAAGATTTACAAAAAAAAAAAAAAAAAAAAAAAGATTCTTGTCAAGTAATAATAATAATACACATAATTTACAAAATCACTAAATATACAATTCTTACAAATGAAATAAAACGCCTTTGGGACATGCTAACTCAAAATAAAAATTCCCGCTAAAACCGAGCTAAATATCCGATAAATAATTCAATTTTACTAAAGTAATTTTTAGAGAATTTTTACATAATTTTGGTGGTAAAACCGCTAAGTTAGCGACACTGCCTTGGGGAGTTACCAGAGTACACATTGTTACTATTAAGAATAAAGAAATAAAAACAACTCTTTGACCACAATAGAGTATAGGTTGAGTTTCGGTATAAGCTTGATCATAGAGAAATACACCTCAGAAGAGATACACTCTTGTTAATGATGCAATTAATGTTGTGTGAATATCCCTTTCATCAGGAATTTTTAATGCGTGCACATTTTTTTGTCATGTGCATTTATTATCATAATTTACCAGTGTGATCATTTCTCTCTCCCGTAGTCGGACAATGTAACGGTTTTGACAACCCCCCCCCCATGCTATGGTAAAAACAGTTTATTTTGGTGACTACCTTTAGAAACACCCTGTATACCATATAGGTCCCCTATAATTCCGCCCCCCAGTGGCCATTCAAAACTAAGCTAAATGATGAAGTAAGCTACATTACGAGTTTCAACCTTCTACGTCGAAAAATGTGGAAATATGAAGGGTACAGACAGACAGACATACGGAAATTTCAAAACCAAAAGTCGTTTCATTCTTCCGCTACTTAATAATTAAAAGTTCTTTAATTTCAATGGATTTCGTGTATAGATTAAAGTGTTAAGTTCGTTACTTTAGCATTCAATGTAAACCATTTTAATTGGTTTCACTTTCGCAGGAAGTTGCAGCAATCCTTTCCTGAGGAAAAGTTACAAGCAATTTCCACATTAGCAATGTCGATGTGCCCATGAAAAAATTTCGATACCAAATTTTTATTTATGAAGCTCATGAATTATTTGTATATTATGTTTTAAAAGAACTTTTCTTTTTTAATTAGGAAAATAATTATTTAAGTAATTATAAAAAATATTGCTAGGTGCATGCGCAGTTCATTTCCCATTTTCACTTCGACTCGTGGAAACATGGCGGACAAGATTAAATAACTACACGCGGAGCAGGTGAATGTGACAAATTCCAGTCTCCTTTTCTTGCTTTCTTCATTTTATACGGAAATATGTCTGCAATGAGGTACTTGAGATAATAAATTAAGTTATCATTAAAAAAAAAAGACCAGCTTTTCTATTAGAGGATGGATGTTAGCTATGATTAAATATGTAAGAAACATGAATTAGGTTATATCATGATGGTGTACAGTCAACTGTTGAAAACGAGACCCCTGAAGCGACCAGTCTATTGATAAAATTAGGTGAGCAGAGTGGGGAGGGACGTTGGAGGTTTTTCGCTTATGTGATGTGAGCCACGAAGAGTGAGCAGCCCCTCTCCCTCTATGGACTGGCCGCTTCAGGGGACTCGTTCTCAACGGTTGACTGTACGCATATACAACGTAGGGCCAGTTCATTATCTACTTTCTCAAGTGAGTCTTCGGCAACAATGGACTTGTATTTTCAGATGAGAACACTGGTTATAGCAATGTCACAGTATTGTTGCTGAACACTCATTTGAGAAGTCTCAGCTGAGAAAGTAGATAATAAACCGGCCCTTAGTTTTGCTAATGAAACGGATCAATTATTTGAATTTTTATAAGCGAGAACTATCGGAAATATTTAGTGCCCATTTAAATTAATTTAATGAGAATCATGCGCAGTATGAATCCAAATAGAAGCTTTTTGTCTCTATGTAATCTTTAGCAACTCAGATTTGCTTATTAGATTAATGAGGCGCTTATTTTATGTGATAAGCGTAATTCGCAGTAGTCGGCCCTCTAGTGGAACATCACGAACATCAGAAACTGATAGAAGATGGTATCACAGAAACAGGTGAGCATATAAAACT
The DNA here is from genome assembly GCA_023313115.1 of Rhysida immarginata. Lineage (NCBI taxonomy): Eukaryota > Metazoa > Arthropoda > Chilopoda > Scolopendromorpha > Scolopendridae > Rhysida > Rhysida immarginata. The sequence goes on from JAHWFO010059233.1 coordinate 1,001,353, forward strand.
GCCTCCCTTTCTACTAAGCAGCTTTTTCTGCAATTACTGGCGTTCAGGCCAAGATAACTCAAAATATCAGCAATGGATATAGAGTAGGTCATGCTGTACCACTAACCCCATTCTGTGAGATGTCGTTTGATGTTTCCAGTATGGTCGCTGAAAAGGGGAAATGTGAAGATTAAGTTATTGGTCTCTAAAGGGCTGCGACCACGAAGAGACCATATACAATAAACCATGTATATTAATCTTTCACACATGAAGAACGCATTGTTTAGTATTCGCTAATCACGAAGTCAAACTGAGGTAGAATCACGATCAATTTGGAGTAGTTTTTCAAGATGGCCGCGATAGGGCCTCCTTCCATCCTGTTATATGGCCCTTTTAAGCATTGCAAAAAGGCTGTAAGCGCACTTTATAACATGTGTTGCAGTGACGTTTTCGTGACGCCACTTTAATCACTTGCATTGCGCCTTTGGTACTGCATGTGCAAGTAGATGATTCCTTTAGGGTGTAGAGATTTCTGTGGCTAGCAGTGTAATTATGTTGTAATAATTATAGATATTAATTCCAGTTTCTAAAAACGTATTAGAGCATCGTCTCTCTCTCAGGGGAGTAGAGTCGCTTTGGAAAGCATTTCGAGGAAATATTTCATTATTTTTCAGAAGATTACACAGATAATGATGATGACTCTCGTAAAGCCAAGAATAATGGTCAATCATAAATCAATTGACTGGTTAATGGATGGTAAATGCCTTCCAGCGAATTGAGCAATCGATCGAGTGTATTGTTTAAGCTGCTCAGAATCTGGAATGACCATTTAGGCTATTTCGGTTTTTTAAAAAAAAATTGGATAATGTAAACGATTAAATTTTTTTTATTTTTATTTTTTAATTTTTCATTGGACAACATGGAAAAAATTTTTGGCTTTGTAAATTTATCGGCCGGAACTTTATTTTTTTTAAAATTTAAATATTTACTCAAGAACGTAACCATAAATTATTTTCAATTGATGGTATGAAAAATACCATCAAAGAAAACATAAGCAAGACGGCCATTCAGCGGTGAAAGACGTTTTTCCTTTGATAAGAAGGAATATCGAAAGGATATTTATGATGTGAGGGTTGTTTAGATCTCTTTTTAAGTGTTGATTTTTAGAGATTTTTTTTTAATTCCATTTAAAATCGTTTACAAAGCACCCTTTAATATGAAGGACAGGCGACTTAAAATATACTTTGGTAAAGCAAGGAGTCCAACAAAATAGGAATTAAGACACCTCAATTTTTGCTCTAAATTACATTGTAAAAAAATACATCCTGATTAACTTTAAAATTGAATGATGGATAGTAATAACTACTTATTCTAATAAAATCTTTCATGTTAATATACTGGGTAGTTCTAAAGTCATGCACTCATATTTTCCTTTATATTTACCCTAAATATAATATACCATTTTGAAATTCGCCTGTATAAATCTCCATTTTCTGCATTGTGATAGGTGGCGTTGTTAGTGATGACGTGTCACGTGAGACAATTCATTATTTGTAGTATAATTCCCTCAAAGCTTTTCAGACAGTTTCAAGCTGAGATGAGCCGAATACGTCAACAATACAGTTAGTTCGTAAATTCAGGGAAAAAAGATCATCCAAATGGATTATGATCACCTCGATCTCTGTTTTGTTCTAATAGATTTCTTTTTTTTTTGTTTTTATCTTAAAGAACGTGTACCAGAAGGTCATTCACACTTTATGGAAACGATTTTGAAATCACGATACTCAAAACCACACTCATCAGATCTCGCCTACTTGGCAGCTTTGAGATATCTGTCATGTTACCAGACTTTTTGGACCAAGTCCTACAACCTGTTTCCTGTTTTATCTCTTTAAGACAGACATCATAGAAAGATATCAAATAAAGAATTGACAGTGTTAGCATTAATCGTGATTTACAGCTCAACAGAAAATGGGCGAGAAAGAGTCACTCAGGGTCAGGTTGACTGAGGTTTCTAACACATTTGAATTGCAGTGAAGCACACCGTTGGGAAAGGGAAGGGGAAGCACACTCTTGAGTGACCTTTCTCGCCCATCTTCTCAAACTCTTTCAAGGGGAAGGTTGTAATTAAAAATTGTTTTTAGACTAATGTGGTGTTGCTCTACAGGGTAGTAATTGGAAATTTTTCTCTATCTTTAATAGTTTTCGAGTTAGCAAATGGAGGACCTTAAATTTGGAGGTCAAGGTCAAATTTGAGTGCGGCAATGAATTCCCCACCCCCCTAATAGGATATCTGCCACACTTATCAGATCTCGCCTACCTGGCAGCTTTGAGATATCTGCCATCTTACCAGACTTTTTGGACACCCTGTATATATTCATGTTACCAAATACATGTACAAAGAACATGTTTGAGCATACAGTAAGCTATAATTTAATCAACTCCTCTACAATGAAAAAGAGAATGGAAACATTTAAATGATTTCTTTTACAACTTTCTAATAAAATTTTATGTTAGAATATGGTTTCTGAAACCTTTGAATTTTTTTCATTTTTTATTATAGTTTTATTTATATCGTCAACGAATGCTATCGAGTGACTCCAGAAATGCTCCAGGATGTGCGAGTTGGTGGTCCTTTACTATGCTAACAAGTAAGTTACTAGTTCCATCTTTAAATAAATTTAGGAAATTCGTGGTACCCTATTTAATGACATGGTGTCGTACGGTCGCGGTAATCCGAACTAGTATATACCATCCTCTCTATTAGATGCAGTAACTACTCGACTATTCTGACTTCATTGCATGAAAATAACTTTTCAATAACAAATAAAAAGGGTAGCCCGGTTATTTGAGAAAGTTAATGCTTGCTTTCGAAAATTGTAATTGAGGCAAGAGGGTGTTCGGATTAGCGGGTCTGCATACTGTACTAAACCTTCAAACAAAAAAATTGCGTATAAATAAAATGTGTTTAACTTTTATTACCTTAAATTATTTAAAGTTTTTCTCCTTTGTCCAAACGTTCCAAAATTTCAAGCTTTTTCTCTGTTGTAGAGTGGTATGCATTCTTGTATCTGTTTCCGTTAACAAATATCACGGCAGATATAGACTAAGAAGGAAAGAAAATGAACCAAAACTAATGATACTGTATGCTCAGTTTATTATGCACAACGCGTTTCGGTATTTCACCATCATCGGAGGCACATAGCTCACAAAACTAAACTGAGCATACCGTACCACTAGTTTCAGTTCATTTTCTTCTATTGATTTTGAATACTGGTAAATAATAAATTGATTTACTTGACTTTTACCTGTCAAAAGGATTTACCACCACCTAAATCCAGATGTAGAGTATACATTTACAGTACGGACTTTCAGAATCAAACCGGGAAGTTTCCAGGGCTTTTGAAGTGTTTTGTGGTGGTTGAGCACATTATGGAACTCGAGAGAATAAAAAATGTAATGTAGGCGAAATTTTAATTGAGAGGAGGGGCAGTTCGGATTACCGCGATCGTACCGTAATACGATTTTAAAAAGTCTCTCACAGGAATATTCCAACAGGTACAGGGTGCCCCACAAAGAACTCCCTGATTTTAAGAGTAAATACCGGGTGGCGCAAAAAGGTGTTAGAAAGTTTTTGTCTACTACGGCATAATTGAGGTTATAAATTCTTGTTATCATATTTATGCTATAACAGACATCCTGAAATTTAATGCAGAATTTTCTAA
>JAHWFO010059233.1:1005456-1028183 GCA_023313115.1 Rhysida immarginata
GCGCCACCCGGTATCTCGGAAACTGAGATCATTAGAAGAATGAAAAAAGTGGTATGTTTATTTCGAAAGCCGTAACAATCTGATACGGAAGTTACAAATGTTGCCGACAGGTGGCACTGTATGTAGCTGTTCTGAAGGAAGTGGCGCTGTGCTTAGCAGGGCCGTAGCCAGGACGTTATCTTGGGGTGGTCGATTTTCAAAAATTCCGGATCTTTTTTCAAAAATTCCTTTTTCCATATTTGGTAGGCGGACCTTTTTCCATAATGGGTTGGTCGTCGACCCCCCTCGACCCCCCCCCCCCCTGGCTACGGGCCTGCTCAGTGGAAAATGTTGGCCCCAGGCAATCTGCAATTACTCTTGAAATTTCAATCATTTAGTGGTGGAAATGTCTTAATAAGCATGCGACGGTTTCTGCAGTCATTTAGCGTAATCCGAAGAAATCCCTCCAGTAAACAATGGTTGCAACGGAATCCAGATTAAAGCGATCCAGAACAACATTTGTAACTAATTTTGAAACTTCCGTATGAGATTTTTACGGCTTTGGAAATAAACATACCACTTGTTTCATTCTGTCCAGGTGTCTGCGATAGCCCAATTGGTAGAGGCGTCGGCCATGATAGTCGAGGGTCCTGGTTCGAATCCAGGTCAGAATTTTTCTTCCATTTTTCAATCGAAAAATCATTACCTATGCTTGGAGAGCATCTCCAGTTTATAATTATTATTATTTATCAAAATGGGGTTTTACTTAGAATTTTCATTAGAATTATCTCTAATAAGCATGCGCGGGCTTGTTTTATCAAGCAAGTGATGACCATTCCTTATACAGCAGTTTGATATATTTAAATATTTTGAGAAACCTAAGGAGCACGTTAATTTAAAGCAGGCTGAAAATTCGAAATTGATTTTTATAATAATTCTTTGTTGACTTTTGAGAACTGTCCAATTTTTGGCGAATTTGAGAACTAATACAGATAATACCCGTAAATTCTGCGTATGTGTTAATGAAATTACACGGGGAAGGGGGGAGGGGGACGTATAAATTGATAATATTGAAGTGTGCTTCTGTAATTCTTTGATTTCCCGCACTTGGAAATGAAAATTTCAATCACAGAGGTCTTAAACAAACTTGAGGGCACGTGTTTGTTGGTTTTTATTTTTTTTCTCTCCCGAAGCAGCGCGAAGAAAGAAACAGCGCAGTCTGCCTCTCTGGGTGTGTGAGCGTGCTCACCGTTGAAGATGGACGATGGGCATCTGTCTTCGGCATCATCGATGGTGAAAAGGGGCGAAAGAAGCAGGGGAAAAAAGAAATGAAATTTATTGGGTTATCAAACATCACAAATCACATCGCACATCAAGCGATACTGTTTTTTTTTTCTATTTAAACAAATTCATAAGTGTTGTAAGCGGTTTCATATGACACAACCATTACACGTGTTTCAATTTATGAGCCATTTCGAAGACTTAAGTTTGAATATTTAAAAAACTATATTAGTCATATTAGAACGCAATAATAATGAATTAGTGCCATTTTTTAATACGCTATCCAGATCGTTTTAATTTTCGTGACTCAATATTATCTGATCTGAGTCAGGGTGGCGGAAACAATATGTTATTGATAAAACAAACGCTGATAAAAGCAATTATCCAGCATCCACACAAGAAACAGTACTTGAACCTGAAAGGTGTGATGGTTTTTTAACGTCTCTAAGAGCTACTTTTTGGTTTTACAATGTCCGTCTGGTCTTATTCATCCCCTTTATTATTTTCTACAGAAAAATATTTGTCATAGAAAGTTGACATTCAGAATGTAGCTTTTCACGAGCATGTTCTACTTCACTATTTAGATTGATTTTGATTGACTCACTCGAATCAGAGTTACGGGGATGGGAGTTAAAGGGGGCCTTCTGGTTTATATGGTATATACATGTACATATGTAAAGGAATGAAATTCGGTATGCAGATTCCTCTAGGCAAGGTCTATATACTATAAAGTTTGGGCCAAACTGTCCCAGTGGGGTCGGAGTTGTGGGAGTAGGAGTCACGTGGTCTTTAGCATCTTAAGAGCTATTAACGTTAAATGGCAACATATGGCATGTGATATGTCATTCGATTGGAAATGAGAAACGAAAGAAGATAGAGTTCTTAAATTTTCTATACATTAGGTCCCAGAAAGTCAAGTTTTTGTAAAAAACAAAATGTGCGGATAAAAGGATAAAAATGGGGCAGGGGGGTTATTATTTCTTGTATAGAGATATTCGAATATTACTTTATAGTTTTTTTAGCAAAATTTTTTATTATTTTTAACATATTTAGTTTTTGAAATGAGAAGACCGGCAACTTTGGATCGTCCTATTGGTAAAACTTTATTATGAATGAATATCATTTATTAAAAAGTTCGTATGACATTTTGATAAATATACGAGCTGCTACCCAAAATATCCGAGAATTTGAATATTCCGCCCAAACCAAAAGCAGTACGAGTCTCTGCCGCTAGATGCCTGTTGGTGAACCTTTCAGCTGCTGCTCTGTCAAGTTTCGTAATCGTAGGCGCATTTCTTTGTGAGTTATTGTCGTTTGTGTTGCAACCTGTTATTGTACTTCTTCGAATTTCCAAATTATTCGACCTCGTCTCGAATAATGTCAACAGGAAGCTTTTCTGCGAGGTTTTGAAGAGACTTGGTTGATTTGGGGGAATGCCTCCTAGTCCAGGGGAACATAAGGCAGACACATGGAGGAAAGGATAAACCTCTATAGAGAAACCTTACGTAACAACGACGGTGAAATTTCAATCATATAAACAAAACTGTTCTGTCCAAGCAAAGTTGAATCTTACAGAAGGGCATCAGATGATACAATGAACGAATCACCTTTTACTATAAAAATATATAGGTGCTCTAACAATGACAGTTATGGCAGTTTTCTCCCCCCCCCCCCTAAAGACGTGGGCAGAAGTAAGAAAAATTGTTACAACACTGACAATGATTCAATAAGAAAGTAATAACTAGAGGAATAGCCCCTTCTCAGAAGGAGTGAGCAAGGATTGCAGACTTCGGAAATTGCATTAGGTCTGTTAACAGTTTGGCACTCATCAAAGTCTGCTTCTGGTAAGGAATGGCGTAACCTTTTTTTTTGAGTGATGCATGTAGCTCCTCCCGTGCTTTTACGATGACTGGGTCTTCACAATCAGCCAAGAAATGGTCTGGCTGATGTGACCCCTTTCCGCAAGGACACAAGGGTTCATCTTTCCATAGCTTAAACTTCTGTAGGTATTGTAGAAATGGTCTATGAGCTGTGATGAACCGGACCGCATACGTAGACAGGTTCAGCATGACCGTTGTGACCTTAGGATTATAATTATAAACAGGTCTACCTTTGACACTCGAGGACCATTGCTCCTGCCAAGTCGTAATATTATTTTAGCGTATAGCTTTCTTGTAGCTCTGAAAGGAGGTTGGACTTTTGAGTTGAGACGAGCAGGAAGAGAGCAGGTTTTGAAGAGAATGAGAGAAAATTTTACGCGAGGTTTTAGCCAGAGTTGTGAAAGAACCAAGACTGGTTGCTCCATATGACAACGCGCCAACACACACCTCGCTGCTTGTGAAGGAATTCATGGCAAGGGTTACCTACCCTCCCTATTCTCCTGACCCAGCCCTCTTGCGACTTCTACTCTTCCCTAAAATGAAATGCGATGTTTTGACTCCACTGAAGATATCCAAGTGGAATCGCAACTGGTCTTGAACACCCTACAGCCTTCGAACTTCCAGGAGTGGTTCCAAAAATGGGAAAATCGCTGGAATCGTTACATGTGTGTCGGAGGTGTCTACTTTGAAGATGACAGCGGAAATTAGGGTGTAAAGTATGCGTTTTCTGCTTTTTACAAGAAAATTCTCGCAAATTTTGGGTAACATCTCGTACAGGGTTGCTCCTAAGTCCGTGAAACATTTTAAAAATTCATAACAAGTAAACTAAGCAATGGATCATAGGAAGTCTTACGGCAATAGAGAGGTCAATTCTCCAAATTAAAAAAGAATTCCCCATGCGCATAGTTGCCGTAGTTTGCCGTTAAAAGATATTAGTAGTAATAAATATGGGGTTCAGGATAGGACGCAAAAGAAAATAAGATTCTGGTGCAATGGGCAGCCTGATTTTCGGAGTTAACCCCGTGTAACTGCTTCTTGTGAGGGCTCGTCAAGGACAATGTCGCTTCATTCTTCCGCTACTTAATAATCAAAAATTGACACACTAAGAAGTAGGCAATTGATATGAAAGTTGGTCGCTGGAATGTACAAGTATAGAAGATGCCTTTCAGAACAACTGGATGATTTGTTAGGCAGAAAGCGTTACACAAAGTGAACATTTGTCCACCTCTGGCCTCGATACAAGCTGTTAATCCGAGATGGCACTAATTCATAATTTGCCGGTTTCTGGGGATATCTTTTGACAAAGACCTCCAAATGGCATGCTAATTCGTCGACATTCTGGCAGAGTCGTCGATCACATCTCAAAAGTGCTTCATATTTAAAGATCTGGTGATCTGATTGATTAAACAGTGCGCAGCTAGGCGTTATCTTGTTTAAAAGTAGTCACAAGTATGATAGCGAACTATATTTTCATTTGCGAAGTTAAAAGGCTCAATTAGCCATAGAAATCTTACTCTAACTTGTGCCTTTGTTTATTCTGGAAGACAAACATAAAGGCAAGCGGAATATGGTATTCAATTCCTTATCTAAAAAGCCGTTTTGGTATATATCATTTATTTTTATACATGAACTGTTTAAGTCCAGAAACATGAGAAGATGATTTTAAATGTTATTAAATGGTAAAAGCAGAGGATTGCAATTTTTGGGCGTGTTCATTAACAGATGAACTTATTTTAAGCTCATTCATTAATGTGGTTTTCTTTTTAGATTTTTTTCTCCCTTTATACCGTCTGCTTCCCAAAGTCGTGATCTTGTGTGCGTAATATTTCCTTTTTTTAATTTTTAAATTTATTCTCACTCCCAGTCGTGAGAAGGCGAAGACATTAAGTTTGACGATGGGTTTCAAGGTTTCAAGGGGGGTTCCGTCAGTCTGGAAAGGCTGCTGATGACGAATCTCTTTATTGAGCAAGAGGAGATGGTTTCTTCGAAAGGAGTTCAATCGCACGTCTTTAAAGGGTCTGTCCTTTAATGATTAGAAAGTCATTATAGAACATGAATTGAAGTATTCTTATAATAATAATAATAATAATAATAATAATAATAATAATATTAAATAATAATACTAATAATAACCAGTTGAGAATGCGTGAAACTGTATTCTCGAAGTCGGTCTTTCATTGCCATTTGTGTCGAATTTTTTGATTTTGACTTCAGCCGGTATTTATACAGGCTAACCTTCCTGCTCCCCCCCCTGACAGATTTTGCACTGCACTGTACACTCATTTGCATATCTTCTATTGCTTCCTTTTATGGCAATATAAAAACGGCAAGAACTTTTGTTGTTACCTAGTATATTAAGAAACAGCAGAGGATTTTGGTGGTCAACATCTTCAGAATATCAGGAGATATCAAAATTTATGAAAAATATTAAGAGCTAAACTGTAAACTCTATAGAAGCGCCTCTGGTTTTCATTATCGAAACCAATCATAAACAACTTCCTATAACATTTTCTTTAACTACCCAGTAGAGTAGGTCATTGTCCAATTTCGAATTGCATCAAATGAGCACAAAACCAAAACTATAGCCTGCTCGATGGCCGAGAGTGTTTACTCCAACCAGCAAATCATGAGAAGTGTCAATCACTACGTTACCATGGAATCCAGCTGGAGTAAAATTTAGCCTCATGCTAAGTTATCTGTATAATGAATTGATAGCCCTTGAAAGGGCCTCTTTTGCAATTAATGGAGAAATTAATTTTCCTCAGAAGAATCGCAATGCTTTCTTATTTGACATGTTGCTTGAGCATGTGTTGAACAAAGCGCACTTTAAGCAGGTATTAAACGAGAAATAAAAGACCTGTGAACGAGGCTAAGGCAGATCCTGATTGGCTGATGAACTTAGCTAACATCATATCTACGTGATCTATTGCAGGAGGAGCGATTCTCATGATTTGGCTGTTGGTCTATAAGACGCAGGTCTTGCCGTTCTCGAGACCAGAGAGTCGCGTGTTCGAATCTCGGCGAGGCCATGGTTGTTTGTGTTTTGTCAATTTACTAACAAGCCTGGAAGAACAAGCAGGCCAATCCTCTATTAGGTTAATTTTAAATAGATCCAATGGTTATTTAACATCCTCGACACCAAATAAGTAAATGAGGAATAGAAAAGAGAAACCAAAACTATTTCTATGATTGTAAAACTGGTAATTGGTGATGCGATTTTATATAAATTATGTAGGAACATAAAAAAGCATGTTCTTTGGATTAATGTGTTTGCAGTTACAATTTTTCTAAGGATATACTCGTACAAGTTATTTACTTTGATTAGTAATTATAATTCTATTCAGGTGGTTGAAATTTTTGTGATATTTTAGGCTTTGCTGAATCTATCTTCATGAGACTTATATTGTGGTTATTGGTGTTGTGCTACGGTAAATTATAAAATAACAAAATGTGCAGCAAGACCTAGATTTACATAATATCATGGCATTTATTTGTAGAAATATTTTTAAATAATAAATATTAATTAAAAATACAAATTAGATAAAAAATAAGGTATAATAAACAAAAATAATTAATCTAAATCAAAATAAAAAGCTGACATTTCGGATAGAGCCTATCCTTTATCAAAGCAAAAAAGGATAATTCTCTAAAAGCAAATAGAATATTAGAGAATTAACTTCAGGATTTTTCTCTTGTACGAATTTTGCAATACATGTTTTAAATTCTTATTGAAATATTTCGTTATTATGTCTTCAGAAATTATAAAATATTAATTCGAAGTGTCACTTGCTTTGCTATATGGTCATGAATTATCGTCTAACGTAAATCCTGATTCTAAATGAAACGTGCGATAAATCTTCATTTTACCGTTAAAACTTCAAAATGTTTGTTTATATGTGTACGCCCGTTTGTTTGTGAGTATGTGTATGTGTTTGTGTGGAGGGGGTAGTTAGTTTTTTTGAAAGTTGGTTGATGTTTGAGGATTCTTGGGAGAAAGAGAATGTTTAAGTTACCTGTAAAGAAGCTTTTTGAGTCGGGAGAAGCCCGTCCTATTATTATTATTTGTTATTATTATTATTCATTCCTCCCGAATATTACATCTTCATTTTAATTCATGTTTTACGACCTCTCCAATAAAAACGAAAAACTTGCCCAACAGGATCCGGCGGTGAGGCTGTTCACGTTTTATAGGCCTCTCTCTCATCCACGTCTTTAAAAAAATAAAAAAAAAAACTTAAAAAAAAAACTTCAGAAACGAGATGGGAGGTTCCCTTTATGTTGCCTATGTGGGAGTCTGTATTCTGGGATGGACCCATAAGTTTATCTCAAATAGGAAAGAATCCGACGAGCACAGGTGCGCATTGTGTGGCCACTGGGTGGAGACCTCGTCTTGGATTTTTTTTCTTAATTTTTTTTTATTTAACTTTATTTTTTTTTAACTTTAGTCATTATTTACACACTCGGTTTTTCAGCGTGTAATATGAAATTGAATTTTAAGCGGCACGAGAGTAAACATTGCTCTTTTTTGTTTTCCGTGAATGACCTCCAATGTTAATTTTTCGTAATCTTATAAGGTATCGCAAGGGATAATAAATTGTGTATTTTAACATTTTAATGACGTCTGAATATTTTTAAGGATGCTAGTCAAACAAGAAAATCATTTGGAGATCTTTGCTCTCTTTGTCATTTTTCATGTCATCAACTTTAAATGGCTCACATTGTCGTCGCTTTATAGAACTATTAGTATATAGAAAAAACGGAAGCTCTTCATTTGTTTAGAATGTCTAAAAACTTGAAGATAGTGTATATAATAAAATCGTTTGCACACATTTCTCAATACACTGTGTAGATAGCGAATTTGTCTTAGGCAAAGGGCGAAACTACCAAACTGCAATAAGGAACTGATTTGCCAAGTGCATGTCAACCTATGTAATTCAAAATGAATACAATTTTATATAAGAGAAGGAGTGATTTGTAATCATTGAATTAATAAGAAAATGTCTTTTTATTTTAATGGAGTACATCTATCACATTATTTTTAAATCAATAATTCTTCAAAAATTCCGAACATTTCTGCTATATTACCATATTTCCGAACACTTCTTCTGTATCGCCCATCTCCAAGAATTCGATTCTCTACCTACTTGTCGCCTTTCCTATCAACTTTTTACATTAGTGTCTGTAATTTCGTCATTTCTTTAATTTTGTCCATTCTACAAGTTCACCTAGTTTCATCAGGACTTGCATTGGTGACTTATTTTATTTATTTTTTATTTAACTCGTTATTAAAATAAAAAAGATGATTGACTTATTAATTTAATGAATACAGTTTTCTTTTTTTTTTTCTAGTGTTCTTTTGAGTTTGGGTTTCATCGGTTATTTCAATTTAATAAAAAATAAAGATAGAATGAAATAAATAAAAGATAAATAAATTTAAAGTATTATTGGTTAAAAATTAAATCATGTCTTTTGTAATATTAAACAGATACTTGATGCAACCCGCCAAAATTTGACGGCAAACAACTGTGTGGTTTCACAGCAAAAAGTTTAAAACAGTCCATTCAGTCTAAGAGTAGATTGTTGGTTATTGTTGTAGTAAAGTCTTTATCATATCAAATTAAGAACAATTACATACACCAATTAACGACGATAACAATGATCAATGCGCATGCGCAGAAGTGCCGATTTTGCTCTTAAAAAAGTGCTTTGCGTTTTAATATATAGGATATCTCTGAAAGAAGAACAATAGGTTGTTTCATAATCTATTGCTCTTCAGAATTTTTTCTTTTAAATAGACGCATATGAACTTAATTTTTTTCATATTTGTCAATAATTACGAGTCAAGTTTTCTTCAGCTAAAATATTCACTAATAAGATTAAGATTCACTTTATTCTAATATTAACGGTTTAAATATTTATTGTAAATCTACTGGCGACTTCAGGTGCCGTACAAAATTGCGGATGAAATGAGGAAGAGCATGCGTTTATTATTGTCAGCGATAGCGTTTATTATTGTTAGTATTAGATCTTTTCCAATCAATCCAAAACAAACGTCCAGGTTTTCTCTCACACAAGAAGTGAGCCTTCTGCACGACAATGCCCCCCCCCCCCCCCCCATCCCGTGAAACCACCATGATGTTACAGAAATTCCTCAACAATGATGCTTCCTGTTCAGAGGGGGAAGCAAAATAAATAGAATTTAATGGGTGGTACTTTAAAAGAAAGAACCCCAAAACTTAAAGAGTAAACGTGGCTCGTTAAAAGACTTATTTTGGTTTAAAAATTGCGATATTTATTTATAAAATACAAAAATTCTGTACAAAAGAATGTTCTATACAATATGATTTAATTGAGGAATAGGCATTGCGATCTCAATTACGAAAGAAAATATTTCTCGGAATAAAATGAAGAAATACTTAAATGTACGTTAAATACAGCAAAACAGTAACGAGAAATATTAATCGCTACATTGAGCGAATTGAGATTAAAAATTGAGACAGACCAATTCCTTATAAAGAAAAAGGAAAAGAAATTTCAAAATTCCCATTTAATGTCTAAAGAAAGACTGCGAAATCATTATTATTAATGGGGAATAAGAATTGAAATGTGCAGCATGGAGTCCCTTATGCGCGTTATTGTTGAAATAGCATTAAAAGAAATTTCATTATTACCTTATAGGTAAACCCCAAAACAATACTGCTCGGTAAAGAATCATGGCTGCTGCGAGAAAGTGAGAAATTCAATAAGAAATTAAACATCGAACGGCAGGGTAGGAGTAATTTGCAGCGCATTGGAATGAAAATGATAAATGGAAGTTGAACGCCATGCTGCAGGCTAGTAAGGACGTGGAGGACCAGAAGGAGGGACGACTGGTCAAGCCAGAAGCTGGAAGTGGTCTGTCTGAAATAAAAAAAAACAGTAACCACGGAAAGAACATCAACAATAGTGGGACACACATCCTCGTGATCACGAAAATTATTCGCGAGGGACAACTAGCTGCAGACAGTGATAATCACGTGGAGATTTTTTAATTAACATTTATTAAAACAATATATGTACTCAACAATCACTGTCTGCAAAACAGTAAAAAAAACTTAAAGAATAGAAAAAATAGAATAATTAATTACAAATAAAATTATATCTATTTTTACATAAAAAATCCGAGTTTTCCCGAACACTTCCCCATTTCATCCGCCATTTTGTAGGCAGCTGAAGTCGCCAATATATTTAAGTTGCAAGTGTGATTCTTTCGACAGTTCGTTGGAGAAAACTACTGTATCTCTAAACTTCATTTTGGTCTTAAATAAAAGATCTTAGTCTGTAGATTTGTCAAAGTTAGTTTTTGTGTCCATAATTACTATTAATTAGCGGTAATTTACAATTCAAAATTGCTTACGCTGGCAAATCAAACAATTCTCTCCACAATGACGTCATAATCAACAACTTTGCTAGCATTGATAATCAAATTAACAACAATTACATAAACAGAGAAAAATAGTAAAGAAAATTTCACAGCTTCTTTACTATTTTTCTCTATTTATTCGTCAATATCGGAGGTAATGGCATGAAAAAAAATCCTCCTAAGACCATTTTCTAATTATAATTACATAGACAGTTAACAACGATAAAATAAACAATACATGCACTTATTACGTCATGATTCCATTGTACTTATACATATTAAACTTAAATATTTAATTAAAAAACAAATAAATAAAAAAATCGTCAGAGCGACAAATAGAATAATAGAGCAGCTTAAAATTGAAGTTTAGAGATGCAGTAGTTTTTTCCAGCGAATTGTCGAAAGAATCACCTTTGGAACTTAAATATATAGATTTTTTATAATTAAAGAGATGGAGATTAATAATAAGATGGATTGTTTACCGTCAAATTTTGTCGGGTTCCATTTATACGCTGTCCAAATGGGCGTGTCTAATTAAATTTCCGATTTCAATTGTTAGACATTGTTGATAAGTAAAATGAACAATGTTATTCCGATATTCGTTTTTAAACACCCTGTATAGTTAAGATTTAAGATATAAGCACTGTTGATTTTTTGCACTGGTCTTTTGACATGATGTTAGAAATATTTTTATTATTCCTTTTTTAAATCCGTGGTTGAATCTTTTGTTTTAGAAATTTCCATGAGGATTAAGGATTAGATTTGTATTTGGTCCATTATATATTGGATGAAAATAATTTATTTCAAACTGGTCTAAATTAATAAACTTTCTAGACAAAATGTTATGGAAATGAAATGCCTGTTTACGCTTCGCAAATAATTGTTACGGAGGATTTGAAACAAATCAGATACTTTCCAATATTATGTATTTTAATATTCGGTGAAATATAAGCCTGTTATATAAAAGCAAAACATTATGGTTGAGATTTTGCTTTCTATTTTTCTAATGACAGGTATAGAAATGCTAAACTACATTAAGATTACTAATGATTTAGAATAGCTCGCTAGATTTTAATATCGAATTTGTTTTTTCTAGATAGAAAGAGATTTCTATATTAAAATAAATATTACTCGTCTAGTTGCAATTGTCTTAAAGTTCTGCGTGTTTGAATTTAGCACAATGCTCAATTCCCATATAGAGCTCAAATCTGGCCTTTCCTGTCACGAAACACTTAAATTCATTGAAGAATTACTAAAGAATTATCCCGATCATTGCTACTAAAGAATTACCCCGATCATTATTAATTTTGAAACGGAGAGTCATTAAAAATGCCTGATTGGCTTAATTAAAGCAAACAACGATGATGAAAACCGATTCTCGTACTGAAGAAGAATTTATGAAAGTTGTTTTCAATAAGAGAGAGTCTTTGTTGCATTTCTGCGAAAATTTTAAGAGCTTTGGTTGTTATTAATTGGATTTAACTCTAGATAAAGACGATATCAAATGTACATAATAGACGTTCAAAGACAATGGAGAAAGTGTTTGCGCGGAGATTGCTCCAGAGAGAACTTTTTAAACAATTCTATCGAATGACAGGGTTCTTCTATTGATCCATCCTATTGGCATCTTTATTTTTGCGGAATTCTATTTTTTATTTAATTGATCGTGAGAGCTTTTTTGAGAGGTTACGGTTTGTTTGTTTTTTGTTAATTGTGATGAATCAAGAGCTTCTTTTCATTGAATTATTTTTAA
Source organism: Rhysida immarginata (assembly GCA_023313115.1). NCBI lineage: Eukaryota > Metazoa > Arthropoda > Chilopoda > Scolopendromorpha > Scolopendridae > Rhysida > Rhysida immarginata. Next base: position 1,017,752 of record JAHWFO010059233.1, read on the forward strand.
GACGGGTGAGATTAAGTCTCTTTGTTTTTCAGTGAATTGTTTCTCTATTCATGGTGGTAGCAGATCATTTTTTCGCATTTGTTTGGCCATAGTCATTTTCTGTCATATTCACTATATCCCAGAATCGTTATGTCTCATTGAACTCGCGATTGCATGTTTTAGGTCAATTTTGCACATTTATTGACGCATTTACTTAGTCACATTCATTGCTTCACTCAAAAAAACACATTTGTTTAAATGTTAAAATTTTTTTAAAATTTTATTAATAAATGGGACGAGTTGAATGCAGGGTTTTGTTTTCTTGGGCCTTCTTGAGTCTATCCGACGAATGAAAATCTGGGCGTGCCCGATTAACTTTTTAATTTCAATTGTTAGAAGAATGTATTCAAAAAAATTATGTCTATAGTCCATCCATCCTTAGTTTGCGGGAAATGTGATGGCCGTTTTAATTTTTCTTTGACATGACTGACTTCTTACCATGAGGCCGTTCAATAAGAAATGCAACTTTTTTTTTCATTCAGGGTTTATTTTATTGCAGTTTGGAGTCTGTTAAATACGAGAATTTAAAATAGTCATCGATTGTAGAGCACCTGTCGAAAGTCAGGGGCATTGCTACAATCGATGACGTCAAAACAATGAGACATTCAGTTTCCACTACTTTAACATTGGTTGTCGCATCTGAATAATAAGTAATCTGTGTAGTATTGCAGAAATTTAAACGATGTTGCACATAATTAGTTGCACATTAGAAATAACTTGTTGATTTTTTTGCAATATTTAAATTTATTGTAAGGATTGGTGATCGTTTCCATTTTCAAAGTCAAGGAATTACAAAGTTTTTAAATTTAACAATATGATATAACAATGGTGTAAGAATGTGTTCACAGCAATCTTAATAATTTTATGAAAGATGGTGACAGTGTTGTATATTAAGGCAGGAATTTTAAAGTTTTGAATAATAGAGAAAAATAATAAAGAAAATTCCAGGGCCTGGACTCGAATCAGGGACCTTCGGGTTACCATCCCGATGCTATAACCGCTAAGCCACCGTGGAGTCCAGGTCTTGGAATTTTCTTTACTATTTTCTCCATTTATTTATCAATATCGGAGGTAATGGCGTGAAAAAATCCTCCTAAGACCATTTTCCAATTATTATTTTGAATAATAATTCAGCATCAGGTGTGGTATGGTTATTTAATAATAAATTTTCATTTTTCTTTCTTTATTTTAAAAATTTCGAATTATTCCTTTCGAAATTACAGTAAAAATTTCGATGAAATAATTTGCATTGTTGAAATGTCTCCTCTGAAACGAGATTTTTTAATATATTAGAAAGCGCCCCAGCCCTTTCGGTCACTGATTGAATCTGACACACAGTGTATCCAATTCTAGGACAAAAGGAATGTTAGGACTTGAATATATAGTAAACTGGATGTGACGAAATGAATAAGAGCCTTTTGCTTTTCTTCTTTTTCAATGAATTTTGTTTGCTTACTCTATCACGTAATTCAAACATTTTCTACTTTAAACATTCAAAAGAGTTTGAATGAAAACGTTTTGCTTAAAGACCTTAGGGGGAAGATAAGATTAAGAAAAAAAATTGTAAATCGTTAATTTCATCCCCTCCAGAGTTAATAATAATGGCAGGGAAAAGGGTTGATACGGCAAATGTTTTCCTTAATATGGCTTATTTCCATATAGATTGACAAGCAGACGGTTTTTTTGTTGTTGGTTCCCCAAGCCATTTAAGCGTGGGCCATTTTGAAGGATGACGTCACCGGTCCCCCTTCCAAAAAATCATTTTTTTCCCTTTGCCTGACCTTGGCCTTCACTCCTATTATGCATTAATGACAATAACCTGTTTTAATCTATCGCTTTTTAGCATGTATAGGAAGGGGAATAAAAGGGGGGAAGTCGGCAAAAGAATTCCAGAAGGTCATCTTCTTTTCTTTTTCTCTCTCTCTTTTTTTAATACTTTTAATGGGAATCAATATAGAGCAAATGGAACGCCCTCCAATAACGTGGTCATATAATGGGCATTTTCTCGAGCCAAACATGTCCGACAGGCTCAAGAGGCCGTTTTTTTTTAATAATAAAAGTTTAAAAATAAAAAATAAAATCGAGATCAAGCTAATTGCCCATTCCACAACGGTCTTTGTTCTGTAGTGAAAGTTTGGTGCTTAATGTCGCCTGTTATTAATCATTTTTTGCCATATTGTCTTATGAAATATCATAGCAGAATCTAACTTCGCAAAAATTTATCGAGGGCGCTCAGTTTTGGCTGAGTGACGAAAAGATTCTGGTATGAAGTGAATGTTAAGAAATGAACGACAACTTGTTTAGTGTATCGTCATAAGGCGTTGAATAATATCTTTATAGAATTGTTGGATGGAGTACATGTAATGATTATTGAGTTAAACCCTTAAGCAGGTTTTTGGGACATTTCGCTACATTGACTGAAATTTCTTCCAGGCTATCAGTAATATCATATTTTAAACACCCTTCCCCCCAGACACACGTAACATTTATAGAAATGCTTATGGCACTTACAACCTATATTTGTTGTGAAATATCCAAAATTCCACTCAAAATTCAATGATAAGTATTTTGTTGTCCTCTTAACCTATGTACAGTCGGGTGCAAAAAGGTTTTTACCTGCTCCGTAGGGGCTGAGCTTTCTGGATGTTGATCGGTTGCAAAATCAGGTACTTGTACTGAGTCAAGGCAGATTAGAATGGACCTGTCCCTTCTGAATGAAAATAGGGTAGCAGGTATACGCTTGGGATGTGCTCGTTGCCTGCTCCCTCCTGATAATAATAAGCGATAGCGGCTGACAACAATATCGTTAAAGTCTCTTCCTACTGCCTCGAATGGCAAAGTTCGAATCCGATATGGATAGACATTTTTTTTTTTTGTTCATTATCGCGTCTTTGATTTCGTTTAAGTTTTAAACAGTGTATGTAAAGAACACCATAAACAGATTAAAGTTTTTTCATCCAAGTGTGCACTTTGATCTGTTTATTTGAGGGTTTAAAAAACTTTCATGTTAATTGTCATGTCATGCTTTATTCTATATTTTAGTTTTTAATAAAATATACACTAATTCATTATCACCGTTACTTTTACAAACAACCTCGTTTGTTCAAATCATTTAATATTCTCTACTATTAAAATATATAATCCTATTTATTAAAATGCAAAGCATTTTTGTAAGAGCAAAATTGGCACTTCTGCGCATGCGCATCTGAAGCCAACAAAGAAAGTTACGACAATCCATCAGAAGGCAGGGATTGTTGTAATGAGACAATATCCAATCATTGTTTTGAATTAAATAAACTGAAGATTTGCAGAAAGAAAATCCTGCCTTGATCATTTTATGACGTTTCCTTGTGACTACTGAAAAACTCTGAAAATGTTATGTTAAATGTTATATCGTTAGAAAGAGCTTTAAAAACTAATCATTTTATCCGCTGACACTTAATGTCTGAGTTTAATACTTTCAGAGAAATTTAGTTTAAAGCTATTTTGATTTTATATATTAACTCATTTCTTATTCTTGAGCATAATGAGATATTTAAGCTCTGATTATTCTCTTTTTTGTGCATAATGATTATTCTATTTGTTGCTCTGACAATTTTTTATTTTATTATTTTTTAATTAAAGACATGGGGATTAATAATAAGATGGGGTGTTCTCCGTCAAATTTTGACGGGATCCATCTAGTTAAATAATAAATTTTAAAAAAATTTCGGATGGTTTTGGCATAATTGTCGTTGATTATTTTATATACACACAAAAAATGAGATTGTAACCTTCGAGTAGTCAAAAGAAAATAGCTTCCACTTACACCCAGGGAATAGGGAGAACGGCACTCCCTATTCCCTGCTTACACCTGTAAATCACTTCCGCATCACACCATAAGGAGCTGCATCAGCTTATCTCTTGATCACGCATATAATTATATCGATATTGTGCACCATTTATGTTACACTATTAACCAAATAGATTAGTTTATTATTGATAAAACAAAAATTCTCATCAGAACAGCCAAAATAATCTTTTTGTCAACATAGTTGAGCACGTGACGTAAAACTTGCCTACCCCCGATGCTAAGCAAAAACTTAATGGAATCGTTCCATAGTAAGCGTGCTCGACTAGATACCTGGAAAAAGTAATCTCATTGGATTGAAGTATTGTAAGGAAGCCGAACAATTTTGACTTAGGTAAAAACCTTTATGCACCCGACTGTACATGTACGAGGCATGTCTGGAAAATATCCTGATTGAGGCTACAAAAAAAAAAACCCGGTTCGAACTTACATAAATGTTCAGTCACCTTCAAAATAAGCACCGTCTGCAGCACGCATTTAGTGTTGCTACCATTGGCCGAAACGAGTACGGAATGCCACCTTTGGGATGGCCAAGAGCTCCGCCGGCGCACTTTGTGTTGTCACTTCGATATCCTCAAATCTCCTTTCTTTGAGCGCATTCTTGATCTTCGGAAATGCGAAGAAGTCGCATGGGGTTCTAGTCCTGCTGCCCGACTGACTGACTGCCCGACATTGTTCTCAATTCAAATGGCAACCGTCTGCCCGACTTAGGGACCGTCTGCTCGACATTTGTTCTGTTTTTTTTTAAGCATATCGTTCCACCTTATAACCGATAATCGATATTACATCGATTCTTTTGATACATCGAGACATTTTGTACACACTGTCTCTCGTATACTGTATTAGGTGTAAAAAAGCTACTAACTTTTACCAACTATCTTTTACCAAGTATCTTTTACCAACTTTACACAATACACGGCAAATGCTACAACGTTGTGGTGCCATTTGTATACATTCTATTGCCAGATAAAACGAGGGACACTTATGTGAGGATGTTCAGACTGCTGCAAGATATTTCTGCTCAGCACAATTTTTTATTTAACCCAACCAACATTACCATTGATTTTGAATCGGCTGTGATTCAAACAATTAGACAGCTCTTCCTATTTGCTGCCATACATGGATGTATGTTCCACTACACACAAGCCATCACGAAGTACATCCAACAGCACGGTATGATTGTTTTGTGTAGGGAAAACGTAGACGTGAAGCAAGGGTTCGGAGGGTAAAAGCATTGCCGTTTGTACCTCTGCAAGCGATGGATGATGCTTGGATGATCATCATGGAAGACGTTCCCGAAATGTCTGAAGTGCGAGCATTCATGGATTATGTTGTGAATACGTGGGTAGAAGAGAACTCCTTATTTCCCCGCGAAATGTGGAATCATTACGGCAACTTTGATGCCAGGACGACAAACCATGTGGAAGGATGGCACAACACTTTAAAACAAGCAACCGGGAAAACACATGCCAACATATTCGAATATATAGAAGTGCTGCAAGGTCAGCAAAGTGAAATGGAAAACGTGCGGATCCTGGCAAAAGCTGGAGCTCCTCCACCAAAGAAGAATAGCGCCTACCAAAAATTTAACGACAAGTTAGAGCGACTATCCAATGAATACGACACGGGAGTCAGAAATTTAAAGGAATTTTTGGATGCCATAAAGTACCACAATGACTATTAATAAAAATCTATAGTTAATATAACGTGTTTCATTTTTTTCTAGAAAACTGGTTTCTTTTTTTGGTGAAAAGGAGATTAAAATAACGCTTCATTGACACTTTTAAAAGTGACTTTTTTAAATTGTTGCTTAATGTAGGACCAACGCCCATACAATAACCCGATATCATTTCGGCTAAGTGTCGATGTATCGATTAAGTATCGATGTATCGAGTACTTGGGAAAAACCCTTTTTAACTAGTGATCAGGTGAGTCGGGCAGTCAGTCAGTCGGGCAGCAGGTTCGCAATATTAATGAGTCGGGCAGAAAGACAGTCGGGCAGTAGGACGGATACCTCGCATGGAGCTAGGTCAGATGAGTAGGTGCGGCTTTACCGATTTTAAAACAAAATTGTCGTTGCTCAATGTTTTCTATCATTTTCACCAGGCGACGAGAAAAGAAAAACGTTCTGGTCTAGCGTGTCGCAACAGAAATATTTCCAAATTTCTTTTATTAGAAAACTTAATAAATGGTAATAACAAGAAATAATGAAAAGAATAAGGCAAATTTGTCGCCTTGCTCTTTATTGAGTACTCGAAAGCTTTTGACTCTATACCACTTTCTCTGTTGTTTTTCAAATTGTCTTCTTTTTTTAACATTCGTGGTCTTCCTCTTTCTTGGCTGACTGAGCTACTAATTAATCGTCGCTATTTCTTGGCTCTTTCTGACAAAACTTCATCTACCCTAACTAGGAATCTAAAGGATCTATTCTCTCTCCTCTGCTTTTTAATTTGTTCATTAACGATCTACCCATGGCACTATCCTCCACTCCTTCTATTCTTTACGCTGATGACGTCACATTCATATTCTCTGACTCTAATATATCTCAACTTATTTTCACAATCAACCTCTTGCTAGCCAATTGAAATCGATGGAATCTTGCAAACTCTCTTATACTTAATGTTGATAAAACTAAACTCATGTTTTTCTACCAACGGAATAAGCGCAACATTCCTATTGATCCTCCTATCTACTGTGACTCTCAACAACTTAGCAGTACCAATTCATTCAAATACTTGGGTATTCACGTGTCACATGACTTATCCTGGGATCAGCATATCGATACCCTGCTTACAAAACTCAATAAAAATCAATGGATCATTTATAGATTACAGTATCTCCCAGACAACATATTGCCACTCTTATATTACTCCTTGAATCACTTCGTTATGTTATGGCATTATCTTCTGGCGATCCTCTGCTTCCTATAACCTTATCAGACTTTTCAAATTACAGAAATGGTTTCTCCGTACTTTACTGAAATTACGAAAGCCTCATTCTGTATCTCTGTATTTTGCACCTTTGGGAATATTGACAATCACCCAAATCTACTTCATTCAGTTATGTTGTTCATTTATCTCTAAGTCTCTTAACCATTTATTAAATCCATAGTCTCCTATCATTATTTATAAACATCTAGATGTACATAATAATTCCAACGCAGATGTATATCTTACATCGGCATCAAATGATGGTCTCAATTACCTAATAATGTCCGTTCTTTGCCATCCTATAATGTATTCAGAAAAGCAGTTATAGTTTTTATAATTTCTAACAATTTTTTCTTTCAAACTAACGTTTTATAAAATTCAATTTATTTATTATTATTCTTGTTGTACCTGTACCTTGTTTGTTTACGCTACCTGTCGGGGACCCTACTTATCGGCTTTTCGGCCATATGGGCACCGACCGGTAGATTTGTTATTCTGTGACTTAAATAAATAAATAAAAACTTAAATAAATAAATAAAATAAAAATTGCATTTTATTGAATTATCAAGTAGTGGACAATTTGAGCTGTTTATTGATTTTTGTTAAACTTGATGGAACATCATACGGAGCCCAGAATATTCATGCAGGAAATCCAAAACAACGTTTGCTGTAGAGTACTAGCTTCATCTTGATGAACTTGATTGTGTCTCAGTTTCATGCTAGTCGCCAAAGTTTCTATATTAATATCCGCAAGGGCTTATTCTTGTGGGGATATCTGAAGAAGAAAGCGTTTCGCATAAACCAGAAAATCTAATTAAACTGTGAGAGGCCATCGTCATTTCTTTTCTCAGAGATTGCCAGTAAAATCTGTCATAAAGTGGTCACAAAAATGAGGGTTCGTCTCGAAGTGAACATACTGAACACGTTTTACATACATTCCGGTGCCTATACTTATTTACTTACTTACTTTTCAAACCCGCTTATCCATTAGGGTCGCGGGGGCAGCAGCCCTATGGAGGATCTCCAGCGATCGCGATCTTCCGGTGCCTATTGTAATAGCAATTATTGTGTAATATTTGGTATATTAAACCTTTTATAAGCCATTCCCACTGTATGGCATTCCGTGCGCCACCAACACTGCCAGTGACCATCCTATATTTCCAACAGTCAGTGTGACTTCATTGCCGTATGTGGCTATTACATTTTTAAATTTTTATTTATCGTTAATTTTTGATTAATTGATTGAAGAACAACTGACATTAGTGGACCATTACATGAAAGGAATAGGATAATAAAATACAATTTTAAGTTTGTTTTTTTTAATTTTTAATACGCTTGCAATGTGTAGTATGCAGACATTAGTCTGCCTTAATCCTTGGGCTGCTTGTAAGTGTGTTGCAGTGATTTATTGTTATTTTGGAAGAATTAGCTCGGTCATGTGTTGAATGCTTTACCAATTTTCCCATAGGAAATATCCTGTTGGTTTTACGAATATGCGTTATATATGAATCCATTCCAAATCCTTCCACCCACTACATACCAAGACTGACATTGGTTCTTCTCACGTTTCATAAACATGCAAAAGCTTTTATTTTTCTCTCTCTCTTTCCTTCTTCCTTTTACGTAAGTGTTGATCTGGATTAAATTCGGTACAAATGAAATGCAAAGCCCATTCAAATGAGATTCAAACGTTTTCTCCCCTGTTTAGTTCATTAACATTGAAGATAAATATTGACGAAATCCGAAGCCTTGTTTTTTTTGGTTTCGATCGTCCATGCAAATTCGACTAAATCCTTTTCTTTCTTTTTTTTTTTTCAACTTCCTTACAAGACCGTGAAAGGAATTGAGTGTGGGGCCGAAGGAGTTGAGGTTGCAGCATTCTTTAGATTTATGAATATTTTAATTGCTCTTAAAACAAAAAATGCCACTGTTTTTCTTGTTTCTTTATATATATATATTTATATATGTACATGAGGGTTAGTTTCAGGGAGAGCCAAATTTAAAGCTGACATTTGCGAAGAGACGACTGTGGATCACAGTTTTCGTAGGTCAAAACCATTACTTTGTGCGTTTGATATAAAAACATCTTCCTTTGCGGTTAAATAAATTTGTCTTTTAAAAGATGTTATGGCGCAAATTTTGAGGAAAAAACAAAAAAAGACAAAAAACAAACATATGATGAATTATTCACAAATTAAGCCATATTTAGAGTTAATGTGGCTAGAAAAGAACGTGCTTTAACTTCGGATTTGTTGTTTACAAAGTTGATAAGCAAATTTACTACGTTTTCCCTCCTAAAAAAGGCAAAAAGTTCTTGCAACACTATAACTTCAATTTTACGTATATTTAATCCGGCAAGTCCAGTTATTAAAGAACAATAAATGGGTTTATAATATAAATCTTAATTTTATGAAATAAACAATTTTTTTTGAAGATTCAAACTCTTGACCCTTAAAAAAATAAAAAATTAATTTTAATTATATGTACTTATAAAACAATATTCGGTTTATGAATATGGAGGGAAAACGAACTTCTAAAGCTAATTGAAGATTTTATTTAAATTTTTAATTTAGTATTACTAATAACCACGTAGTCTGTATTATAATGAATACCCGAAGGTTAAAATTAGTTTTCTTCATATAGTATAGTGTTAATTATTCAGTTAAGATATATAATCTTTGTTTTTAATGCAACATTCATTAAGCATGTCATACCGAAGCGTTTCGGTTTTCCAACTATACAGGGTGATTCAGAAAGGTAGATCAAGAAAGAAATACCATGTACAATTTGTAGCGGGGAACAACATTTTTCCTATAGACATGGGTCCGGAAATGCATCCTTACAGAGATAATGCAACTTGTACGAGGTAGGAATGGATGTGCGTTACCCGGACGGCAATGGTGGGATCTAAACATGTAGATTGTTTATTTCATAAAATTAAGATTTATGAATGGATGTGCGAGGTAGGAATGGATGTGCGTTACCCGGACGGCAATTAGGATCTAAACATGTAAATTGTTCGTGTTGTCTTCTTTAAAATGGGTCTCCTGACTTGACACCTCTGGGCGTCTTTTTATGGGGCCACATCAAGCAGTTGGTGTAAGTCACACCAGTCGACAGTCCCGATGACCTTGTAGCTAAAATTGTTACAGCGTGTGGAGAAGTCAGTGATTCTCCGGAGTTCACAAGAATCTCGTCCGCAGACTAAACACCTGCATCGAGGTTCAGGATCGGCATTTTGAACACCTACTGTAATGTCATTCCTACCTCGTACAAGCTGCATTATCTCTGTAAGGATGCATTTCCGGACCCATGTATATAGGAAAAATTTTGTTCCCCGCTACAAACTGTACATGGTATTTCATTCTTGACCTACTTTTCTGAATCACCTGTATACATGTATGTACAATATGTTTAAAGGCTTCAACAATGTATTTTCTTTTGCGACTTTTATTTGTATAGTTTAACAATGGTTAATATAATCAGATTTTGTAGTTTCCAAGTTATTGTTTACCGATATCTATTATTTAAGTTGAACTGGGAGTATTCATTTCGTAGCCAACGAAAAAGACAGGCCTGGGCACTCTAAAGTCAACTGACCATAGTAGTCTGA
>JAHWFO010059233.1:1028193-1039902 GCA_023313115.1 Rhysida immarginata
GAGTGCCCAGGCCTGTCTTTCTAGGAGGTGTTGTTACAGTCCAAGCTTAACGATCTATTTTACTAAACACAACCAGAATCAATGGAAGAAATGGTCTTATAGGCCTAGCTCTCTTTCAAAACATTGTTAATGTAGACTTTCTCGGTAATAGCGCCAACTGTTGAGCGCTTTCTGAATTACACCTCGCAACTCGAAATTAGCTATCTGCTGTTATTCACGCTCAACAGCTGGCGCTTGTAGGGCAAAAATCTATACATCGTTAACGATTGTTAATCATTGTTAAAGATTCGTAGCATTGTAGAAGTTACAAGTTCTAAGGTCATTTCTTCCATTGACTCTGATACAACCATAGTCTTTTTTATTGTTAAGCGTGGGCTTTAGCCAAAGTCATTCAATAAAGGGGGCAAAGATCGTGTCTTCAGTAAATACAGAGCAAGTCAAAATGATGGGCCCGATTTCAGAAGTTTACTCTGTGAAATGTAATGAACATATGGTATTGTGGAACATGTTCTACGAAAGGTAAACGTTCAAAGTTTACTCCAAACACTTCACATCATAACACAGCATAGATATTCTATGTGAGCGCCTTGCGTAACCCGACACACGATCGTCTATCAAACCTTTGGTAGCATGTCGCGATCAATATCAGCAATGGCTGCAGTGATGCAGGCACGCAGGTCATCCAATGTTGTTGGCAGTGGTGGTACGTATACATGATCCTTTACAAATCTCTACAGGAAGAAATCACATGGGGTCAAGTCGGGGGAACGAGGCGGCCAACGAAGGAGAAGCCATTTTCTTTAACCGCTGTCCCTTAGCGGTAGAAAGTGAAAACACTGCGTGGAAACTAAACTAAACACATGTCTCACATTACGATACGTTCATTAGACATCACAGAATAAATGCCTTAAATCAGGTCCATCATTTCGACTTGCCCTGTAAAACAGAATAACAATGGAGTGCACAGACCATGCTGCATAGTAAAATTAACATTGTATTATTAACATTAATATTTGTAGAATTTACTAATATAAGTACCTGCCCATATACAGGGTGCTATAATTGAACTTTCCCTACTTAACCGTCTCTCTGTGGAAAACCAGCGTTCACACGAAGACAACCGTAATATGAGCATTGCCAAAGATACGAGAAAGAGAAATACGATATACCTGGTTTTTATAGACATCGCGTTCGTCAGACTACACAATGTGCTCGAAATGGCGCCTATCACTGTCCAGAATAGTCTGAAAGCGTAGGATAGCATGCTGTACGAAACATCTTTATATGTGTGCGTGATACATCTTTTGATATTCTTCTGTTGAGATCGCACATGCTGGACGTTTTCCTTCCTTTAAGGTCTTCAAGCGGTGGACCATGGAAATCTTGTAGCCCATAATCTGGCATTATTGCTTACCGAAATTGGTACCCCTACTATAAATCGTTTCCTATCTATAAGGTGGGTTAAGTAGGGGGAGGTTAATTATATCCACTCTGTACATGTGTATATAAAAGAGCCAATTTTGAAATCCGTATTGTCAATTAAGTATATCAAATTTTATTTTAAAAGAATAAAGGAACAAATTTTAAAAAAGTATATTTTCTTCCAAATAGTTAGAAATTATGCACAGTGTTGTTCCGTGACGAAGTTCTAAAGTTCTTCTACATATCAACAAATTTCTTCGATTTTTAATAAATCCTCAATTTTTTTATATCTAATGAAAAAATAAGAAGGGACTGTGGTGTGGAATTGCTTCTGTGTGAAGGAAAAGGCTCTTGCCTCTTATTTTTTTGTGATAAGAAGTTATTTCTTGATGTATAGGTCTTTATATCTACAAAAAAAGTCTGTTTTCTAATCACAATCTTTACTACAACTGAAGACTATACCTCGATTTTTACTATAAAAGATTACGATATTGAAATTCGAAATTTCTTCCAATTACCAAAAGATGACCATAGTTTCTTGGTCTCTTTTTGAAATTTGTTATTAAGAATTATTTTGACAATTTTCACATTGCCCGAGGATTTTTTATTGCACTGTTTATTATAATCATTTCCATGCTCATGTGAACTCAGTTTAATAAATCAAGAAATTATAGCAAGAATAGTCGGATAGTTTATATTATAGGAGGCTTCCAACAGGAAAACTGTCCATATCTGGAGAGCAAAGCTATATCGACTCATAGTTCATATCATTTTTTTTTATGTTTAAAGGAACCATCCAAACACGATAGTGAAATCTGTCGGATCCGTTATGGACATCTTTAAGGCATAAATGTGTTTTAAAGTTGTTTTTTTTTTTTTTAATCTATGAATTTTGTTTATATTTTTCGATTTTGAGAAGGAATACATTTTTTTATAAAATTCGCATTTGACTGCGAATGTTCAGTTCTATTCTCTCATACTATGCATTTATGATATAATTTGTTTATAATTTCGATATTCTATGTGATGAGTAAATGAAGTTCATATGCTAAATTTAGACGAAATTAGATGATTATTTTTTTTATCATATGATTTGGTTATGTAAACCGCAAGTCATTTGTAATCAGTGATCCAAAGTAACTTTGTTGAATTCTTGCTTAAGAAGGAGAAAGCGAGAGACACAAAAATCTAATTCATTAAGACTTGGGTTTCTAAAAATAAAAGATCGTTTTCATTGGCTTATTAGAATTCCGATGGCTATCTATCTTATCCAAGTGGAAACAGAGCGGAAAAAGATTTTGCTCACTCACGGTCCAGGGTTCATTTTTTTTTTATTTTTATTTTTTTATCTTTTTTACTGTTTCTTCTCCTTTATTTTTCCTTCTTCGTCGTCTTTCGTTTGATCTCCTACTATCAAATGTCTGAAAAGGAATTCCGTGACGTTTTTGTGTAGGGGGTCACAAACCACGCCATTACGCACTTTTTTCTTCCAGCTTTTATTGACGTCATTTGGGTTTAATATTTTTTTTCCTTTTCCTCTACCAAGGACGTTTTAAAATATAAATAAGAAAAGAAGGAACGATTTAACTTTCACCGGTAAATAGCGGATACGGAAGCTGAGTTGAAAAGCTATCCTGTTAACTGGAAGATTCTTATCTTTAGAATTTTTCCTTTTCTTATATCAAACAATTCATAAAAATGTGCCGTAAACAAATATACAGTAAAAGGGTAATTAAGTTCGAAGATGGTCGAATTTGATTCAGTGGGATCTGTTCTAAAGTTCGGAAAAACGATTCAAAAATTTTGGATATATTATGTTTCAAATATTTTATATAAAGCACAGGTTTAGCCTTTCGGTACTTTGTTATGCCATTTGTTAATGATTTATTTAATGAAATTTGAGAACCTGTCCATTGTGGATAGAAAAACCGCTAAATGGTAAAAGCATAAATGCCAGCAGAGGACTCTTGACAGTCACTTGAAGAACTAATTCAAGCACTAGCGGAATATTTAATAAAACATATTTTTTTGGATAATCCCTAGGATTGATGAACTACATTATAAAGAATATACAATTGTTCAGTTTGCCGCTTATCGCTCATTTCTTCCACTTACCCAAACCTCCTGAAATTAGATTTACAGATCACGTCCATTTCTTCATATTGCGTACGTCTCTCCTACATTATCAGTATTGATATGGCAGATATCCTATCTGGAGTAATTTTTTCCCAAACACGTTAGAATCTATCTGGCATCTCTTAGGAAAATAGGACGGCAATTCTTTTTTTTTTTTTTTTTTTGCCGGACTCAACGAGATCGGCAGATAAGGGTGGAGAAAACACGAGATCTCGGGACCGATGTGTCCAAGTTATCGGGCTTTGTCGACAGCCCATCTATTAAGGAAAAGCGTATGGAGATAATCCCGGATATCCGTGAGTAGTGACGGAATATTGCTGGTAACGAAGTCGTCTTTCTTGGTTATCTTTCTGTAATTGTAGAATGAGAAAATTTTTCTAGCATATTCATGTTAGTAATGGTAATCTCGTATAGAAAAAGAGAGGACCGTATACTTTGTCTTTGTTAAGGGAATACAAAAAAGCACGCTGCCAGTAAAACGTGGTTTGTTTGCTATATAATAGCCATCAATATATACGTCGTCGAAGTAAATTTCCACACAGTAATGAAATTATGAAATCTTTTGTAGATGAAGCTATTGCTTCAAACGCGTAAGCCGTTCCAATAAAGACGGTCGTATTGCTTTAATATCGTCTTCCTTTCATATTTGTAATCCACTGTATGTATGGTCATAATGATAATAAAAATTTTAATGCTGATAAAAGTTTTTAATATTAAAAAAAACTTAATTTTTTACAAATTATTTAATTTATAAATAATTATAATTTACAAATAATTTATAAATTCCAATAGAAGAGACGTTGAAAAGACGAATTTCGTTTTATTAGCATCAAACTACAATACCTCATACTGTAAAAATTCTGGGGAAAAATATTTAAATGTATTAGAGAATTGTTAAGTATTTAGTTGTTTTTCTACCTTAGCAAATGCCATTTTTCAGAAATCGCTTTTGGTAATTAACAATTTTTAATGATTCTTAAGATTTTGGTGGTGTGTTGCTCTTATTAAATAAGAGGAATAACATCTCTTAATTAGTTTAAAATTTTTCCGTGTAAAGGAGTATATCTTCCAATTGTAATACGAACGATGTCCATGTTTACCCTAATATTGCTATCTTGAGAGAAAAGGATAAAAGGTCGTGTTAAAACAATTCGAGGAGATTCAAATTTGGCGACGCGTTTCGAAAATTGACTTTCATCTTCACGTACGTATCTTATAAATGAAAGAAATTTCAAATGTTTAAGTTGTTATAACAGTGTGATGCCAATAAATGATGAAATTTAAAAATTGAAATGGCCTTAAATATAGTTGTTAACAAGAAATTAATCCTCCCGAGGAAGGTATAGGAAAGTAGCGGAAGTCCAGAATTCATCTAGTTTTACTCCTACATCTGCACTTTTTAATCCCCCATTTTTTTTTTTATCAAAAATTAATTTTCTCAAACGTAGTATTTAGAAAATATAAAAGAACGCTATCTTCTTTCCTTCCTCATCATTTTCGAGCTAATGATATATCACATACCATATGTTGCCATAGTTCTAAAGACCAAGTAACTGCGACTCCACAACTCAAACTCCACTGTGATAATTTAGCCCAAATTTTATAGTAATGTAAATTTTGCCTAGAGTAATCTGCATACCGAATTTCACTCCTTTAAATACCTAAATACCACACAGATCACTTGGTCCCATCTAACTCACACCCCCGTAATTCCGACCCCAGTGGGCCAATCAAAACCAAACTAAATAGAGAAGACACACATGCCTATAGTAAGCCACCTTACCAATTTCAATTTTCTACCTCAAAAAATGTAGAAATTATGAATGGGACAGACGGACATTTTAAAACCATTAAGTACAACCCCTGGTAAAAAGTTTGGAATCACTACCTACTGAAACCGTTGCATTGGAGATATAAAACAACTTTCAAAACCGTTGCATTTGTACATTTATGAAAAAAAATAAGTGCAGAGTTTATTCTACAAATAACAAATGATATTTCCACACAAACACTTATTGTGTATATAAAATATTTATACAAATATTAGAACTTAAAATTGATGACTATTGGAAAAAAATTTGGAAACATCAAAAGTTCAGGAAAAAAATTTGGAATCATAATATTTAAAACAAAATTAATACTTTGTGGCTCCTCCTCGAGCCTTTACAACACTTTTCACACGATCAGGCATTGATTGAATTAGTGATTGGCATGTTGAAATATTAAATTCTGACCAGCTTTTACGAATTGCTGTTTTAAGTTCCTCTAAATCACTTGGATGTTTCCTGGCAATTTGTTTCTTCAGAATTCCCCACATATTTTCGGGGAAGATGAAATTATCATTTTCGAACCCAATGTTTCCTCAATTGGGTTAAGGTCCGGACTATTGGGTGGCCATGGCAGTGTTGGTATGTTGCATTCTTCCAAGTATTCCTTGACTTTTTTGGATCTGTGGCACGATGCGTTGTCGTCTTGGAAGATGAAATTATCATTTTCGAATGCATCTTCAGCTGATGGTATAAGAAAATTTTCTAAAATAGCAAGGTAAACATCTGCATTAATAGTGGTCTTTAACATACACAAATGCCCAGGACCATGGAAAGAAAGACATCCCCAAATACATATACTTCGAGGAAACTTCATTTTAGATCTTAGGCAATCTTTGCCAAACTTTTCTGATGAAAGACGCCACATAAACCGTCCATCATCATCACCACAGCTAACACGCACCCGGGACTCATCACTAAACATCACACGTTTCCAGTCTTCTAAGGCCCATTGTAATCATAATTTTATGTGACGAGCAGTACGTTTTGGTTTCACCTTTGCCTTTCTAAATCGGTAGCCCATTTTGTTTAATCGTATCCGGACAGTTTTGTCGCAAACATTGGTACGTGAAAGTTTCTTCCATTCCACGTTTAACTGTTTTGATGAAGAGTTTCGCATCTTTTTCACAATTGTTTTAAGCATTTTATTCTATCTAGCGCTTGTTTTCTTTGGTCGTCCGCTACGATGTTTTGTTTTTGACATCACCATCTTCACGGAGTGTTTTCCATATTTTAGCAACAGTTGATTGGGGACATTTCATAATTGCTGCGACTTCTCTTTGAGTCTTATTTTCACGTAAAAGTTGTACAATGTGGTTTCTCATGGCATCAGACAATTCTTTGATAGGACACATTTTGTTCCAGTAAATTCTTGTGGAATCAGCAAGTAATCCAAGAATAGTTTTATTCTAATATGTAGAAAACATCATAATATTCAAATTCGTGAGTTGTTCGATTTTCAAAGGTAGGTAAAGCATCGTTTTCACACTAAATATTGCACGATTCCAAATTTTTTCCAACAGTCTCAACTTTAAGTTGTAATATTTGTATAAATATTTTATATACGCAATAAGTGTTTGTGTGTAAAAATCATTTGTTATTTGTAGAATAAACTCTGCACTTATTTTTTTCATAAATATACACAATGTTTTGAAATATGTTTTATATCTCCAATGCAACGGTTTCAGTAGGTAGTGATTCCAAACTTTTTACCAGGGGTTGTAGCTCCATTCTTCCGCTGTTTAATAATTTTGAGTAATAAACTGATGTCAAAGTTTAATTGGTTATTTAATAAATTTTGTGGGGGTTGGATTGAATGTTTGTAAATTTCTGTGTCTTCTAGTAGGGATATTTTTTAGGTTAGATTCTTAATAATTTCTTCTGTTGTTCCGAATTGGTGTTTTTCATTGATTAGATATTGAGTAAATCACAAAGATCTATATCGTTCTAAGCGCTTTATCATGCAACACATCAACTGAATAAATGTTGAGGACAGCCAGTTTATCACCTTCACATTTTTAGGCAATTTAACCTGTAGACTCACAAACATATTCCGTGACCTCTGTTTAAAACTTGTTGCATTCACCAACAACCAAAACTGCAGTCGACATCTCAACCCAGCCAAAATAGACAAATCTCAATGGTGTATGCAAAAACTGTACATTCTTAACTCTTTCTGAAGAACAAAAGAGGTCATTAATCTCCCGTAATAACAACTCAACATTTGCTTGAAGATGAAAGTAAATTTCGAAACGGATCGGCAAATTTGAACCTTCTCGTATTGCTTTATCAAGACCTTTTTTTCTTTTCTTTAATTGTAATAATTGCCTCAAATATTTAGTTAATTTAAAAAAAATTTTTTTTTCAAAAATTCATGGATGTTTTTAAGTTCTAAGGTGTGTTGGGTTTTCTGTTTTAAAGGTACTCAATATGAGCTCAGGTTTTGCGTTAGGTCATATTCACTCTTTAATTCATAAAACTTTTTTTTTTATTATGGAATAGAATGCACTAAACGTAACGTTCGAAGCCCTTAAATCATTTTGAAAGGTCTTCCCCTCGTTAGAAGAATAAGAAGAAGGAAACGAAATGAGAGAGAGAGAGAGCCATGGAATATATAGGAGCTTGACTGGCCATAACTTCTCGACGGTGTGCTTCATCCATTTGGAGCTGACGAGCGTGAAACTTATGGGGAGACGGTTTGTTGCTCGCAGGGAGGGGTTCGCTTTTATCTTGGCGCAGGATCCGTGTCGGATTCTGTCGAAAAGAGCGAAAGAGAGACAGAGAGAAGCCGATGGCGAGCGGGACTGTGGAATATATATATATATATAAAATAAAATCAAAGACAGAGATAATACAGTTTAAGGGGAGTTAAGAGGGAGCGAGGGGTTCAGGTGAGAGAAAGAGTATAACAAGGCCAACATTAACCTCGTGCGGCCTGCAGGTGCGACTCGGTCCACCCCCTTTGACACAAGGGAACCGCACCCTCAGCGTGTTTCACCACCTCGAGCTAACCAGGTGGCAGCGCGCCTTCGATTTATGGCCCTCCTGAAAGGAAAGTCACGTGACTTCGGTATTCCCAAACGGTAACTCTTCTCTCGCTCTCTTTCTTTCTCGACTCCTCTTTGGTAGTTAATTGCCTCGACAAATAGTTTGATACGCTGCGTTGATAATAAATGTAGCGTACGTAGTAATTAAGCGGGTTCTTGTGTTACGCAAGAGTGATAAAAAAAAACGAATTGATTTAATTATTAAAATTAAAGTGAGCATATTATATAAGAATCTCACTTATAAGGATGGCTATTTACCTATACACGTTTCTAATCACTTTAATCACTTTGTCACACTCTGAATTGGTTCACTTCATCAAACTCCAGTCTCAAAAGTTATCGTCAACAGAGTGACGATCTCTACGATGAAAGTGGCCAAATGACGTATGACGAAATATTCCGCTTTCGACACACATTGCTTCAATTAGTGATGATCGCTTTTAGCTCATCATTTTCACCTCGTCTCAGAATTACTTTGTTGTATTGCATTCGGTTTAGACAAAAGAACTACCAATTGCAGTTATAATATCAAAACATTAAAAAAATAATAAATTATTTAAAGAGAACAAAAAGAATTACCTTATGAATGTGATGAGAAATAACCATTTTTCACAATATTATAAGTAGTTGTTTCTCACATAATATCGTGAGAAATGGTCGTTTCTCATCATGTTCTTTACTGTAATATATTTTTAATTTTAGACTTTTTTCTTTATTTTTCTCTTTATTTTATGGTGTGTTAGACAGATAAAATAAGAAAAAAGTTATATCGTAAAATTTTCAAATTCGTTACTGAATTCTATATTTCCGTCTGTCCGTATTTTTTTTTAAGGTAAGGCACATATGTTATATGAAAATAAATGAGTCTTTCATCCCTGATTACGAATATCGCATCTAAGTTTTTGTGAGACCAATAGTTCCCGAGATATCGGCCACAAATAGAATTTCCGAAATATGCTCTACAGAGATGACCAATAAAGAGACGTGTCATTTACCTAATTTACATCTAATGCGGGGTTGTTGGATGTTTCATTAGGGAAATTCAGATGGTGCTGTATCGGTGACTCATAGTTTCGATTTTTCTAGATGTTCAAATCAAAACATGACGTTAAGGGTGGCAAGTTCCTTTAGTAGATTTTGTGCCCTGGGCTAGTCCAGTGCGATTGCTATTTAATTTTCAAGAATATTAATGCAATTTTTCAACTCCTTCAGCATCTTCAACTCAACTATCTCAAACTATATATATTACTTATCTTTTATAATAACACTGGTCAACAATGAAATTGCTACTGACTTAAAAAAGTTTTTTCCTGTAGTATTTTGGTGTGCTAAATACGAATATAACCATTAAAAATTTTATTGGCTCTCATTTTGAAGATATTTCATATAGTTCATTCTAGCCGAACAAGGGAATTGCACTACTTGCGGAAGGAATGGACTTGCAGACAAAATGTAGCAGTGGGAGAGAAAAACATTCAGCACCCAGCCCTAGTCGAAATTCAAAAAATCCTACAAAAATTCAGCACCCCTCCACATCACACTAGGATTGATGAAGAACTTCGTGAAAGCCATGGATCGGACTTCGCCAGCTTTCCGATGCTTGCATGAAAAATTTCCTCGACTCAGCGAAGCAAAGATTAAGGAGGGATTTCTTATGGGTCCTCAGATTCAAGAGCTTTTCAAAGATGACCAGATCAAAAAACTTGCTGCAGGATGATGCGAAAAAAGCATGGAATGCTTTTCGCCTAGTTTCTACCAACTTTCTCGGTAATGTTAGGACAGCAAACTACAAGGAACTACAAGAAGACATGCTATTGCAGTATCAGAAACTTGGCTACAATATGAAGGGCTCGGTGCAATAAGGACCGAACCTACAGCAAGAAGTTTTTGAGAAAAGTGATGTTGTTTAAAAATCTGCAAATCTGTATGGTTGATGATTTGCTTTATTGTGATTGCAGTTTACTTGTGCAATTGTTACTGAAACATGTTGTACATGGATTTCACAAGGGGTAATTATTACATTTAGTAAGAATTTCTTCCTGTGGCTTAGGTCCTTATTGCCCCGAGCCCTTCATATGTCTCTAAAGATTCACTTCCTTCATTCCCATCTGGATTTCTTTCCTGACAACTGTGGTATGGTTAGCGATGAACATGGTGAACGTTTTCATCAAGATATCGCATCAATGAAACAAAGATATCAGGGAAAATGGTCTACTTCTATGCTTGCTGACTACTGCTGAACACTCCTCAGAGATGCTCCTGATCAGCTATTTCTATTGGCATGCATTTCGTTATGTAAACAATTGTTTTTGCAGATTACAAAAAACTAGAGCCAATTTTGCATTTTGACAGTCATATTCGTGTCCAGCACATAAAAATTGATAAAAAAAATGACTCAATTTATTTTGGTAACATGACCTTTGTAAATATTTGTTGAGCAGTGTAATTTATAAAGGAAAATCTCAACTAAAACTATTTGATGAATTTTTGTATTGACCACTGATCAATATTCCGACGGATATTGTTGTCGAAAAACCTTTATCGCCTTGTATCTTTGAAACATAACGACATTGCGAGAATCATCAAAGGACAAAATATTTTTAAAATAACCCAAAGATATATGTGCATATAGTAGAATATAAGCATAAAATTTGAAGAAATATTTTCAAAATTGGACCATTTCAGGCACGTACCCAAGAATTTTTACAGGGGAGGTCGAACTCTCGATTTATTGGACCTTTGTTCGAATAATCCATTCTTTTTATTATGTTTTAATTACAGTAATACTAATTAAAAATGAACATACTTCAGTGATATTTTTGTGAATTTTATGCTATTATACATTGTTGATATAAAAATAAATCAGTCTGCTTACAAAATTCGGATTTCATTTTAGTGAAAAAAAATTCTAAAATAAAAATTAAAAAACCGTAAAAAGAAATAAAATTAAAGTCATCTTCTGGTAATGAAAGATGTGAATGAGGAATTGTCAGCCCTGTTCAGTGTAGGTCAAAGGGGAAAAAATCCTTTGGTTTAACTGTGAGCAAGGACTGGGATGATTGGTGGGGGAGGGGAAATGGCACTGGAACAGGCCAAAGGAAGAAAAAAAGGGAAAATTAAAAAACTGAAATTAAAAACAACCACTCCACTGCTCATTCACTCAGTTTTTAATAGAATTTAAACAATATATTTAAATTCACAGAACTCAAAATCATGGACCTTCGGCATTTTTGGGGCGGTCGCTCGACCCCCCCGACCCCCCCTTGCGTACGTGCCTG
>JAHWFO010059233.1:1040002-1058596 GCA_023313115.1 Rhysida immarginata
CCCCCCCTTGCGTACGTGCCTGCATTTGCTACGACGATACAGCATATCAACGAACGATTTAAGATTTTCAGTGTTTTTTCATTATCAATATGGCATTTAAATTTAACCATATAATCCTGGTGCGATGAGGTACAATTTATCAACTCAATAAATGAGAACCATATTGCAACAATGGTATGAAATAGGACATATCTCATGGTCAAATACTACTTGTATGTCGTTTAGCTACTTAAATTGACAGACCCTAGAATTTTTTTTTATTTATATAATTTCTACATAAATATTCTGTTTTTATGATTTCAAGTTTGTTTTTTTTATTTTTCTCACGCTCCCACTTACACACCCTCATTATCTTATGCACTATTTACTCATTCACAAACTTATTCATGCATATCCACTTACACATCTTTTCAAACAAGCTCATACAAAATCTAATTCAGTCACCCAAACATGCTTATCGAATACACTTACACATTTATGTCTTTCACATTTAAATTATTCTTAAACTTCTAAGTACGTTTTGATAATGATACCTTGCTCATTCTTATCTAATTTTTATTTAATTTAGTTATTGTTCGTTTGGCATCAGGCGTTCAGATATAATTTGATTATATTTACTAGTAAGGATAGCATGTCCTTGATATAAGGTTACTATGTTTCAAGAAACTTTATTGGAGTTATAGTTGGGAAAAATGAGAATTTAATATTTTTATTTGTATAATTATAATGTTTACATTGATTGACACATATGGGGTGTTTGTGGTGGAGTCCAACCAAAAAAAAAAAAAAATTTGATATTAAAAAGTCTTTATGCCCTAACCTATTTGATTAATTCAGGTATTTATTGATGGGTTTGATTGTGGATTAATATAATCAAAATTCGAGGAACAAGCGACAGAATGAATATAAAGATATAAATTATGTTTGGTTTTCGGGAAATATGCAAATGTTAACGGATACAATTCCAATTACATTGCATAACAGTTGTCCTTAGGCTCCTCCATAATTCTCATTTTTTGGGAGCGCAAGTTATTCGGGGATCGCTGACGTCATAAATTACCGGACATGGAAGACATTCCAAAAGTTGGTCTTCTCGAAAACCTTTAGCGTCTTGATTGACAGTCTGGTTAAGACAGAGGCTAGTCATCCAGTTGGAACCCACCAAAAATGTAACCCTTTTAGCACTGGGGTTGGTGTTTTTTCTAAGCCAACGGCCATTTTTTGGCTTTGGTATTCATTCCACGGTCGTTTGTTTGATAATTGAGTGTTTGGCGAAAAGCTGTTTTTCTTTCGTCAATTGGATACAGTTTATGAAGCTGTTAGTTTGGATTTTGTTGTTTGAGTGAAAACGGTTTTGCTCAGACGTTGTCTAAACTAGTTCTGGTAAGATTGCAACAAGAAATGCCTTCGAGCAAATTTCGAAGCAATTTTATGTGTAGCACCGATAACCTGAGATGAATAAGCAATTTCTGGAAGAAAATTAAGACAGCTTTTTTTTAAAGTATTTCAGGTGGTTTCGCTTTCACACGCGAATAATTTGTGATGGT
Organism: Rhysida immarginata; assembly: GCA_023313115.1. Classification (NCBI taxonomy): domain Eukaryota; kingdom Metazoa; phylum Arthropoda; class Chilopoda; order Scolopendromorpha; family Scolopendridae; genus Rhysida; species Rhysida immarginata. The sequence continues at coordinate 1,041,550 of JAHWFO010059233.1, forward strand.
AAACATCATCGATTTCCACATTTAGGATTTTATAGGTTATCTTTCGTTTCTTGCGGTTTTGGCGATTTCTGTTTATTGGTTCTTCAAACGTTCATAAAATAGTCGTATATTGTATAAAAATATCCTCAAATCAATAAATATAGCTGAATATAAATTTTTTAAGGAAAAAATTAGCGATTTTCAATGGGAGAACTTTAGCCGATGGTTTGTTGCATAATGATCCGAAGAGTGCATTTATAGAAGAAGCACGCGGGGGAGATTTTGAACATGTTATGAACTTCTGAGGTGAGGTATAACGTAAACTTTCATTGATACCTCAAATCTCAGGATTTTCGAACATATGTTTATATGGACTATGTTTCTTGTTTTGGTGTTTGTAAACATATTTTCGATATACACTGTATATGTATACAGGGTTTCCCAAAAGTCCCGTCTCATAGGGAACATTGAATGTTGCAGATTAAGAATGCACATAGATGAATAGGTATAATAAAGGTATAATTCGATATTATACATTTGTTTCAGGTGGGAAAACATTACGGCAACAAATATTCAAAGTTTTCTCTTGTATTGTGCCTCCATTTCCTCTACATTCGTTTACCTGCACAACACAAACTTAGTTCACTTGTTCAGTTATTCTTACGTTCTATGTGAAACAAAGAATGTAATATAGCTATTATGGAACTATTTGTATTCTATATATGCAACATTTCAATATAGAGTGGATACAATAATGAGCCCCCTTTTATTTTCGTAACCGAAACAGTTATGTCAATTTTGATGAATCCAATGAATAGGAAGTTGTGGGTGATCAATCCCATGGTGCACTTTTCATCACTCAAATATGCAAGTTAGGACACATTCAAATCCTATCTTAAAAACCGTAACAGATACTCGAAATATTCCAATTCAGCATGGAATTCCGAACAAAACAAAACAAAATTTCCAAAATCCGATGAACGGATCACCAATAATCACAATTATTTGTAATTTACAAACAGGCACAGTGCATAAAAAATTTACTTCAAAGCTAATCATAATTGCTTTTCCCTTTCCTTTTATTTGCTTTTCTTCATGAAAGTGAATGTTATTATGGTAATTTTTGGTTAATTTCTTGATTTACATGTTGAACATTCAAATGTCTTTGTGAAGTTCACATGGAGGTAACTAATAAACTCAACATGTGATTGTTGGTGATCCGTTCATCAGATTTTGGAAACATTTTGAATACATTTTTGTATCCACGCTGTATATCTCTTGGAAACGCATGAAATAAGTGTACAGTAAACAGTTGTTTCGATACAAAGTGGTTTCTTCACTTTATATTCATTTGTAAAAATATTTAATAGCTTTTGCCTCCTCCTTCGTCTATAAAGAATAGAACTCAACTATATCCTTTATATTCATTATACAACAAGAATTAAGAGTAAATCAATAATTTATAGCCATAAATTCCGCGCGCCATGGGCTAGACCGCTATTTAGCCATTGCCGCGCTTTATTTAGACAGTTTTCAACAGTTTGGAGCTTTCTTTTACTTTTACTGTTACGTATGTGCCTCTATGGTGGCTGTTTCTACAGCTTTGGACTGTTTGAAATTCCTGTCGTCTTCCGTCCCCTAATTGAATAAGATGTTGTGCGACGACGGGCGATTAATTTCGTGTAGCCACGGTGGGAGAAAGAGATGTGTTTTTTGGGCGGATGATTTAACGCGGAATTCCGACCGAGATAATGAGGGGGAGAGAGAGCTTATCTTAGTCTGTTGGTGGTTCCCTCTCTTTGGCAGCCGTTTCGAATGGGGGTCCTTGGGTTCGACGACGCATTAGGAAGAGAAGCCCTCGTGGCGAAGCGATTGTTCTGATGTCATTGGTGTTGACGACGGCCGAGCCGCTTTTAATTGGGTGACATCCTGGCTGGTTCGCGAGTCAGGCGACGCTGCCAAGGAAGTGTGAATCCAGCGTGACGGAGCGACGCTTCCTCCGTCCCCATAAAGCCTCGACAACCCACTCCATTTCCGATTCCCGAAATATTTCTGGAATTCTGGAGGAAGAATAAGAATTTAAGAACTGAAAAGACAGAAAAAAAGTCTCTTCTACCAGACGGAGGCAAATTGACTTATTGGGTGGACGACGGTTTGATCGTTTGTCTTTCTCAAATGTCCAGACAAACGAATGTCGTTAATAAAGCGCGACGGGGTTTTTTCCTCAAGGAAATAGAAATTTGCTCAAACTCATGTGATGCGCGTGTGTTTTCATTAATATGCACTCTTGCCAAGTCACGTGGTTATTTTTTTGTTTGCAAATTAAAAGCGAAACAAGAATTTTTGAAAATTAACCGTGGACTTTGAGAATTCTTAATTTGAAAAGGAAATTAATGCATTAATACTTATAATTTCTAATTCTTGAAATTTCTAATTCTTGAAGGTTTTTATCCAAGAATATATCAATTTCTTATATCTGTGTCGTTTCTTTTCTTTAATTAAATATAATAAATCTCCTTTTTAATTAGTAATTCCATAAATAAAATAAATATGAATAAAATAAATAAAATATCACCAATTATAAATTCTGATGAAGTTTTGTATGGAAGATGTATTAGAACTGGGTTTGAAGAACTGGATTGAAGATATGGTTGATGGTTGAACTTGAAGTGTTGGATGAATCTAGCTTTTGTGGACGATGTTCTCGATGTTTGTGGAAAATTGTAGATTGATGCTTACAAATCATTCAAGACTAGTTCCTCCAAAATATTCAACAAACAGTAATTCCCAAGGCATCAATCTACAATCTTCCACAAAAACATCGAGAACAATCCACCCACAACCAGATTAATCCAGGACTTCAAGTTCAACCATATCTTCAATCCAGTTCTTCTAACACAGATTCATATAGGCTTTCAAGTCCAATGATCTAATAGATCTTCAGTCCATTTCTTCAAACCCAGCTCTAATACACCTCTCATGCAAAGCTTCATCAAAACTTTTAATTGATGATATTTTATTTGTTCTATTCATATTTACTTTATTTACGGCATTGTCAATTAAAAAATAGATTTTATTATACGTAATTACTGATTATCATACTATTCCATTTCTTTTCTATATCTCAAGAAAAACAATTCCACGAGAAAACTCAGGAGTAGATCAAATCAATGAAATACTCCATGAAGTTCGTCTGGGATTTTGGAATTTTTTTTTCTTTTTCGGAATTCCATGCTGAACAAGTCTTCAATTGGAATTTTTCGTGTATCTGTTTTTAAGATAGGATTTGAATGTGCCCTAATTTGTATATTTGGGAAGATGAAAAGTGCACCATGGGATAGGTCACCCATAACTTCCTATTCATTGCATTCATCAAAATTGACATATCTGCTTCGGTTACGAAAATAAAAGGTGGGTGGGCTCATTTTTGGATACACCCTGTATAAGCGCTTCTTTCCAATAAGAATGCTGTGTAGATAAACTTATTATATTCTAGTAGCTGAAGCATCTGGCGTCGCTCGGAGAAAAATGTTGTGTTTTTTTTAATATCTATGTATATAGAAAATAAAAACTACATTATATTCCCGCACGAAAGACTTGCAGTCATTCTTAATGCTGCTTCATGGAACAATCGCAAAAGTCCCCATCAAAGAAAGCAAACAACGACGTCAGAATTTTTAACGCTGGCAAAATCCCATTCAGCTCAGGTAAATTGAATTTTAAAAACTACAATGGAAAGGAAGAAAGAAAAAATAAAATCCTTTCTTAGCGAGCACCTAAACGCCAAGAGAAATATACTTGCCAAATTTCAAGTTTGTAGTTCTGGAGATTACGTGATGAATGAATGAACGAATGAGTGAGTATAATCATTTTTCGCTCTCTTTTTTTTTATATATACATGATTATATGCTATAGCAAAATGTATTTAGTCGTTCGTATACTTGATCTTGGTCACTACTTGCCCCTTTATTAATGCCACGAGTACTCTCTGCTAGAATCTTTCTTATTCTTTTATATCAAATGATTCGATTTTGAAATTAATTTCTCTATATATTCTAGAAACTAAACGCTGTGTCAAAATTTACTCTTCCGGGGAGTTTGTCCCTCTCTAGGATGTTTAATTATTGACGTTTTTTACACATTTAGCTTCAGGTCCCAAATACTATACAAATCACGTCTTTCCCAGTATCCTTTTAAGCCTTATTTCTTCTGTTGTTCCATTTATTTTATACAACAAGTTGTCATCATCAACAATGAAATGATATTAGAATTCGAGGTGATAGTAGAACTCACGGCAGTAGCATACAATGTTAGAGAATAGTAAATATTGAGTTTGATGCCGAACAATGAAGATGTTGATGATATTGGAGTTGTCCTTATTTAATTTTTAAGTGATGGTTTAGGGATATTTATTTAATTAAGTTTCAGAATAAGTAATTTTGTGTATTTGACTGAAAAACACTACTAACAATATTTTCATAGTATTATTCAATTATTGAGTGAGTAATAGAAAGTCACTCAAGAGTGTGCTTCCCCTTCCCCTTCCGAACGGTGTGCTTCACTGCAATTCAAATATGTTAGAAACCTCAGCCAACCTGGCCAGCTCAACCTGACCTTGAGCGTCTCTTTCTCGCCCATTTTCTCAAAATCTTTCAAGAGGAAGGGTGTGATTAAAAATTGTTTTTAGACTAATGTGATGTTGCTCTACAGGCTAGCAATTGGAATTTTTTCTCTATCTCTAATACAACTGTAGTTTCGAGTTAGCAAATGGATGACCTTAAATTTTGGGATCAAGGTCAAATTTGAGTGCGGCAATGAATTCCCCGCCCCGCTATTACCTATAAACCACACTCATCAGATCTCGCCTACCTGGCAGCTTTGAGATATCTGCCATGTTACCAGACTTTTTGGACACCTGTAAAATGAAACACCAAGTAAACTGTGGATATAAATGGTAAGGAGGCAAACCTCTTGTCTACGAGAAAGAATAATTTATTGATCCAGGGGCTTATAAGATGCAGCAGGCCCAAAAAATAGAACTAAAAGACCATATGCTAAATTTTTCAAAGATTAATTTCACAATAGAAGAGCGTATATATGGAAAGAAGATCTAAAAATATTATCCCATCATCAAGAGGAGCCATTCAGTGATCAGTGTTGTTTCCAGTTATTTTCATATTTACATTGATGATAATTATCTGTTTAAAACCTTGATCCCAATGAAATTTCGTGATCAGAAAGTTTGAAGCCGGTTTTAAGGGCAACCGAAGTCTTCTATCAAAGATATTCTGCTACTCTACGACAGTGAACATAGCGCTCACATTAAAATTAGAAATGTTGGAACATCCACAATATGGTTCCGACTTAACCTCTTTGGAGTATCAGTTCCTTGGGCCCCTTTAACGAGCACCTCTATTGAAACAGTAAAATATTGGTTGCAGAAACGTCCACAATTATCTGCTTATAACCCGATGGACTAAATGCCTGAAAAGGAGGGCGATTACGTACTATGTACTCTGATGCCAACTTAACATCAAAATTGCCTTTAATTAATGAGCTTTCCTCGTGAATATATATTTTGTCTGTCTGTCTGTCTGTAACAAGAATGGTGATTTTACCACAATCATTGTGGCTACTGTGGTAATGGAATGCCCATTTTTCCTGGAAAGCTGACTAAGCAGCTAATTCCCTTTAGAAACAGGGAAGTATGGATTGACTGGAACTATTTGTGGGCCAGCCACACGAAAAAAAGGAACTATTTGCGAGCCGACGTTTACGTTGTGCTTCTAGTTTTACTGAGATATCTTATAATTTCTTACTAAGAATGTTGTTTTCAATTTGCTTCATCCCGTTCTTATTGTCCTAATTTAAACAACTTATTTTGTTGCTAATTAGTAAGTTGAAAAGTCTGATGTCCCAACACGAACTCAAAAATATGTTGCATTCATCCTGAGTTTTCTAAATTCTCTTTTAAAATCCTTGTACATATAAGAAATGTGATGAAGATGGAGTTTAGAATGTCTCTTTTTGAAACTCGGTCACGACGAAGACGTATTTCGTTGAATGGGAGGCCGCTTCGCATTTCACACCTCTAATAGCAAATAAGGAATGTTTGCTCGTGGAATGGAAAATCAAATAGATATCCACTCACAAAAATAAGCAAAAGTACCTCCAGAAAGCGAAAGAAAGATCCTGAGAAAGCCAAGTGTGTCAATCGGATCGTTGCTTGCGAGCCAATGAGGGAAAAGGAAAACGTTACTTTTCAAGGCTGACCAGGCAAAGTTGGCCAACGGAATTTAGATTTATATGGTTTTAAAAAAAGGATTTTTAAGTTCATTAAATGCTTACTTTAATAAAAATAATTGGATTCATGACTTAAAACTATAGCCGAACAGCATGAATGAAAAAGGGCGAAGGCGTGCTGGCTCTGCGTGTTCATAAATCATAAAAGTTGTTTTGTTGTGTTTTCTGTGTGGTTTTCATATGATCTTTATGGGTTTCTAGACTCCATTGAAATCGTGACTATCGTAAAAGAAATCTACTCGAAATACAGACAAGCTAAACAAACCCTTGATGAGAAGATTCATTGCATGAGTTTCCTTAACCTTGACCATTTTGCTCCTCTGTCTGTCTTAGTTCTCGTTCCTTCTCTCTTTCTTTCTCTCTCTCTCTCTCTCTCACTTTCTTTTCTGAACCAGACATTTAAGCATTTTTTTAAATTTTTAAAAATTAATAAACCACCATTCTACAAAGGACTTTATCATAGGCGTGTCTTGAATATAATTTGCAAGATGATTCATTTGTGGCTTTATTTGTAACACTAGGGAAAATATTTATAATTAAATATATAAATTTACACCATTAATTACCAAGTCACTTCAACTTCATTAGCCGAATTTTTATTTTATTTTATTTATTTTTTTCCTTCAGCAATTGCATTCCTGTAAACAACCCTTAAACATTTGTATCAAGTAAAGAAAGTCGATGGATTGGATTGAATCAAATCTTTGTAAACTGAGCTTTCGTCTTGCGAGGTTGGAAGAACTTTTACATTAATATTTATATTAAAAGGTTAACCTTTGTCGAGGGGAAAATATCTTTTGGCTATTCTGGCTAAGCTTATTCGGTTATTTTGTAATTGGGTATCATATAGTGAATGTAAGGTTTGGAATTTTTCTAAGTCGAGGAATTTCTGAGATTTTTGTAAACAGGGAAATAAAATTTAAATTTTTTATAAGAAAATTTACCGAAATACCTTAACGAATAGTCTTGCAGTAAAAAGTTATAGCTTGATTATAATATATTTCCTAGGATTAATTTGAGTTTAAAAAAGTCCAAATCAACATGAGCCCGAATTGCAATGGTTTCTCAATAAAAACATAATTTTATTACTTGTCAATTAAACTACAATTGAATTATAACCACAATTTAAACTTTGCTGCAAATTTCTGCAAATTTTCTTTTAACAACTCTTAAAAATTCCTGTAAACAACTCTTAAACATTTGTAACCAAGTAAAAAAATTAGGAATAAACAAGTTTCTACTGGATAACATCACAATTGCTCAATTGCACCACAATTACAAAAACACATCAACATCGAATTGCAATTCACAAGCAATAAAAATTATTATTTCAGGACATTCCATAACTCAGAATTGTTAATAAATTCTAAAAAAAATAGATGGTCATGACTTATGATTATTCAATGTTACAGTGTTGTACATACTTTGTTATGAGATATAGTGTTTTCACCTCGTACGCAGTACTTAGATTTAACTCCTTTACAGTAAAATTCTCGTTATTTGTGATTTTCCAAGCAAAAGTAGTAAATATACAGGCTGGATACAAAAATAAGCCCCCTCTTTTATTTCCGTAACCGAAGCAGATATGTCAATTTTGATGAGTCCTATCCCGTGGTGCACTTTTCATCAAATTTTTTGGAAATTTTTTTTTGTTTTGTTTGAAATTGTATGAAATTCTCTTTTCAAGTTTACAGTTGTTAAATTTTGGAGTCGTGATTCTGGTCTCAGATGTGTCCAATTTTGATGTGGAATTTGTAAATTATTCCTGAATTTTGAACTGCTTGAGGTTGAATTTTGAATTGGTTTTTTGAAATTCAATTTTTTCAAATAATATAACTTACGAATTCCACATCAAATTTGGACAGCATCAGGACTTCAAATTTTAAAAGTGCTTTTCCTCATTCTACATCCAGTTTGGACAACATCTGAGACCAGAACATCAGGACTCCAAGATTTAACTACCTAGACTTGAAAAGTGAATTTCACCATTATTCAATTATTTATATTAGTTAGTATTGTGTTTTAAGGTTTTTTTTAGCTCCTGAAATTATAGGAAGTAATTTATTTAATCTCATTTTCATTTCAAGTATAACTTCCAAAAATACTTCCATACACCATCATTCACCTCGTCCCGTAAACATTTTGTCGCAATCAAATCGCTAATACTGATTACAGAAATTGTTTTCTTACCAGATTATTCTTTAATGTTGATTATAGAAACATTATGACATATTCGATGAAAAATTTTGACAAAACATTCGAAGATTTTGACAGGAGATCAGATGTACTGCTTTTCAATAATTTGTATTTATACGATTTTTGGCTATTTTCATTGATAATTGTATGAATTGTACAATCCAGAAATCTCTTAGAATACCTGTTTATCTTTATATTATGTCCGTAGAATATAAAGAATGAGTACCACATGATAATACCAGTTATATATTACAATTGTTCGCCTGTATACAACTTTTGCTGTATGCTGTCTGGACATCTGTTCGCACTATAGTGAAGAAGATGGATTGTAGCTAAATAAAGTGTAATGAAACGAGTAGAAAGCATATATTACATTATAATCTTTTCTCGGCTTTTCATGCTTTCCCTGCCTTCTACTTTAAAACTCATTGCTTGCATTTTAGAAGTGATTTGTAATCAGCCGAAAGACAATGTTGTTTCTCTTCTTTAAACTTTTTGGGAACGAGGGAAGTTTTTTTAATTTATTTTTTACTCTTAGATACGTGACGGAATCCCCTGGGATGTGGGTCAAAGGCCAAAACATTGGGACTGTCCCCTTATTTGGGGGTAGGGACATTGAGCGCCTTCAACATTGAATTCGTATGGACGAGAAGGAAGATTTAGTTGGCAACTTTTGCTCTACTGATAGGACCAGGAAAGAGAGAGGAAAAAAAATTAATAGCTTTCACTTGTACGCCTGCAAAGAATAATAAAGCACCGGTGTAACACTGTTTAAGAAAAGAAAAATTGTGTTTTTTTTTATTTTTTTCCCTCATCTGACATCTGACAGAAAAACACATGGTGGGGTTAGAAGTCGGAGCGAAATGAATGAGTGAATTTTTAAGTGAATGAAAAGTATAAAGAGAATTCTCAAAAGAATTTTCTTTCCAAGATACTAGAAAAATATCTTGTTTGTTACGTAAGTACAATTTACGATCAAAACACGCCCTATCTATTGGACTTGCTTGAAATTCATGCATGACGAAAATAACAAACGCATGTGAATGTTTATTTATTTTTTTTCGTTTTTTGATATAAGACTTGACTAGAATCTATAAAATCATAACATCTGCTGTGTCACTCTTTTAACGTGGGAAATATCCAAATTGATTAACATAGTTGATATTGATGCTTGTGTAAGTGCAGTGTTATGGTCGAGAAATGCGTTCTGTGGTATTAAGAAATTAATGTTTAGTGAAATGAGTTAGGAGGTTACGAATTTTAGGCAATCTGTCTAAGACTGGAGTTCATATTCATATGCATAATATTTTATTTATTATTTATCCATAGAACTTTTTCTCACACGCTGTCTTTGAATTCGCATGTTCGTTTCTTGCTTTCATACTATTTATGGTGTCTTTAAACGACTTCGAAATTTTATTATTTCGTCCAAGTTCTTTACAACAAACTTTTGTATGTCATCGAAATCTGGTTTTCTCTCTCTTTAATTCCATTTAATTTAACATTTTGCAGTTTTTCTGCCAGTCGATTAATGACAAGTCTATTCGCAGGCAAAATATTTTTTCTTTTTTGTATGAACCCCATTTACTTTTCAGTTTTCCTTATCGGAAAGGACTGTCAATTCGTGTCAGGTTCTATTATACTAACACTAATTGTAATAACATCCATGAGAATTGGATAAATAGCTGCATGGCAACACGGAACCCATTAATTTGAGAGCAGAACAGGTAAATTCGTCTTCAAAAACGTAAGGAACGATTTCATTGAGAAACAGTCATGTGATCGGATGAGTTTTTTTTACCTTGTTTTGTACCGACGATCGACGGAGGTTGCGGCGGGAGCTGCATGAATTGATGGATTCCGCTTGATGAGTACAGCCCAAGAGTCTGGAAGAGGTATCTGGAGTATGTTTTGCTGGTATGAACTCCACTGATAGGCTAAGAAGGCCTGTGAAACTTCAAGGTTTATCTAAATATTAAGCGGATGAAGTGCATCCAGAAATGTAAAATTTCTATTCCGAAGTAGATGGCTGCTTCGTAGATAACAATTTACTTTCTATCTTGCAACATTATTCAGCTCTTTCCGAGATGTTATGTGGCTTCCTGAGAATCACATTTGAATTCATAGAGAACGTATTGGTTACGTTGGGGAAAAAATTGATTCGAAAGAGTTGTCTCCAATCTGAAAGACTTTGAAGGCAAGTCTCTTGAATGTTTAGTATTCTTCAGAGGTAGATTCTCCACTTATAAATCTTGTAGATCTATGTTCAAGCGCATATGTGTTAGAATTCGGACTAAAGGAGACCTTACATAATATTAATAAAGGTTTCTAATTACACGAAAGCTAGTGGAACTCATAGACGGAAGAGATAAAATCGAATTATCCTGTGGGATTTGTTTCTTCTCGTTTTCTTGATTTGCACAGGTCTGCAAATTTTAATTTTTGGAACGTTGTTTTAATTATAATAGTCGATTTAATTAATTTCCGTATGCTGATTTTAAAAATTAATTCAGTTTTCATCCATAACGCAAAGATTTTTCACAAAAGCTAAATAAATCAAAAAAGATTTTTAAAAACTAAATTTATTTCATAATAATAATAAATAAATTGGAGAACTATTTTTATTAACTATGCAAGCGCAGAATGTAATTACCTCTCGGAACGGAGTAATTGGCCTCTAAGGAATTCCTAAGGTTAGCTGGTATAATAATAGATTTGACCGATTAGTACTTTTAAGGCTAGAATCCCATAATAAGACTTACAAATTGAAATCCTTTACGTTCTTTCATTATAATAAACAAAGAAGAACAGAATAATCCAAACTTGGGAGAAGCCCCACTTTTAATAATAAACGTAGAAAGTGGTGAAATACACCATACACGAATTTTAATAATAGATAATAAGTAAGAAAGAAGAAACCTCGATAAATCGAATTCCTCCCTAATGTAAAGTTTCAGTCTATTCACTTCCGTTCCGGGGCTAAAAGCCTCTATAATTCGAAATAAGAGAACCTCCCTAAATCAAGGTTTTTTGGAGAAAAGTTAGGGTCTATAAATCGCAGTTAACTCAAATAAATTCGCCCACAAATCGCGAATTTTGTCAATCCGGACCTCTATTGAATTGATATCAGTTTATTTCTTCCCTCTTAGTTTTCATACAGAGCGGTACAACAAGTACTGCTGTTTCATTTATGAGTGCGATAGCCGGGCAAAAGATTTTCATTTTACCACAAAGGAGTGAATATTTCGCCAAAATTTGACTCCTGGGCAAATGAATGTCGAAAATAAGCTTTTAGCCGAAATTGAGAAATTCCTACTATCTCCAGTTCAAATCAAACAAGGGTTTAATGAAAAACTTTGTAAAAGCAAAGGATAGTCAGGGTGCGGAATGCCAGAAACAGAAAATAAAAGAAGGTATTGAGCCTAATAGCTAATAACGGGTTTTGAAACTGCGTTGAGCCCAGTAGAACGAACTGTCTGTAAAGCACTGGAGGTTATAGCGCACGGGTTCTTGGGAAAGAACAAGGAACCCAACTCCGCCGAACTCGTTGATGAGTTTCTGCAAGCATTTTATGAATTGGGATGCAATATGTCACTAAAGATTCATTTCCTGCATTCCCACCTGGATTTTTTTCCTGCCAACATAAAGCCTAGTGATGTTAGGATAAACATGAAGAAAGGTTCCGCCAGGATATTTCTACCATGGAGCGGCGTTACTAGGGAAAATGGACCTCTAACTGCTGGACCCTCCTTCGGGACCTTCCAGATGCCACATACAAAAGAAAGTCCTCGGCAAAACGGGTCTATGGTGAAAGCTGAACGTTGTACTGTTGCCGCATTTCAAAACATACATGAAGTGACTTGACAGGGGATAGTTTTTTATGTAATATGCACATCTTGAGAAATAGGCGTGTACATTAGAAATATAGCGATTTCTAACACCTAATTTTGTTCCGTGAGCATTTTGGCTTTTGGCTTTTAATAGTACCTTTTCATTGATAATAATGAATTCACTCTTTAATTTATAATAAATGGACGATTAAAAGGGTGAACAATCGGAAGTTGGTATCGCTTGTCACTGAAGGTTTGAGTCATTTTGTGATACTGTAATTATTCTATATTTTAGTAGAGCAGCAAGGATTACAGACATTGTACAGCAAATATTTGAATTGGTAAATTGACTGTAGTGAATTCATATCGAAGTACGAATTCTCAAAAGGCAGTAGATCTGACGGTTTTGACTAGACCTCCATTGTGGAGGATAAGGGGATAGGACGGGTGAGGAGAAGTGTCAAAAACGACCGTTGGGACTAATATACGAAACCCCATCGGAAGAAAGGGAGCCGACAAAACTGAGGAAGGAGCCCGGCAGGGAAACGACCCAGTGGGGAGAGGGAAGGTGAAGAAGGAGAAGAAGAAGCCGAGGCGGTGGCGGTGCAATTGAAATGGGATTTTTGTCGCTGCGTTTGACGCGTTTCGCCGACGATGACGAGACCCCCGCCGAAAGACTCCCCTATCGGGCAGCCCAGGTGTTAGGTATTTGTCCGTAATGATGTGTGTAGGGGATTGATAGGAATGCCCCTCCGCGTAAAGCGAACTCAATGGATATCCCATCTGTGAAGAGAAGGCGGAACTCACTCATTTTAAGCGCTAAATCCCCCTTCTTCCCTTTTGGTCATTTGCCACCTGCGCTGCCCGCAAAACAGCAATTCGGACAATTTGCTCTTTAAAGCCATGAAAATGAAGGAGGGAAATGGGATTTCAATTAGGGAAGGGCGGGCTCTCGTCTGTTTGAATATAAACATTTTCCTGTAATGACATCTTCCTAGTTATTAAAGCGGGTTTCAAAATAACGGTATATTCTCTTTGAGATAGCGGATCATTTCATGTCACTTCATTTGTCACATCCAAAAACTTCGTTTATATTTTGATAATTGAAATTAATCTCTAGTCAGATTTTATTGTCATTATAATATTTAATATCAAGAAATATTCTGACGAAAAATTTTTAAAAATGAACGTAATGTGGCGACTTAAATACGTTTAATTCAAATGTCAGCTGTGCTCTTTGAATTTCAAATAAACATTAAAAACTCACTTATAATTAATGTGACGTTAAGTCAAATCGTCAAATATTCCATCAAAATCTGATTTGACAATAATTTCTATCATCTATTCATTTCATCATACTCATTCACAAAACCGGTAGCCTGGTAGACAAATGCTACTAAATAATCCAAGGACGCAACTAAAATGTACTTCGAGGTAGCCATTACCATGTGGGTATTGGTAGAACCACAAAAGCTGCATGCCTTTCTACAAAGAAAAGGTGAAGTTCAGGAAATTTTTAATGAAGAAATTCTCAGTGAGCGGAGTGATTTAAAACTACAGTTTACAGGAAAAATCCAAGATCTTTTAATGATTTCGATTTGCTTTATCACCGACCACGTTGAACTTTATCTTACAATTTTTACAATGCTATAAATATTGTATACCTAAGCTGTTTCTGATGTGGATTGAAGGAACTGCTTGGATGTGGACACTTTGTGAGCACTTATAAAGATAAAGTGCAATCATTGTTGTTCTAAAACTGCGCGAATATTTAACTGACTTTGAACCGGAACCAACAATGCAATTGTTTCATCAAAACCTACCAGGCGGTTGCCATGTACGTTAGCCTCACTAAAAAGAAAGTGCTGTAAGTAATTTGGGAATTTGTTTCTGCTTGAAGTAACACTACTTTATAAAACCGTCTTTGTCGGATACAGAATTTTGTTACTTTGGTTACTAGGATTTGAAATATTGTAGCCAATTGTCTACAACTACATTAATATTTACTCGAGCTCCGTTCACATCTTGATATAGACCTCAATGTAATTACAAAGAGAGAGATGTGAAAGATATTCCTCTTACATAAAAAATTTGCTCCCCCCTTTTTATTTTCGTAACCGAAGCAGTTATGTCAATTTTGATGAACCCAATGAATAGGAAGTTGTGGGTGACTTATCCCATGGTGCACTTTTCATCATCCCAAATGTACAAATTAGGACACATCCAAATCCTATCTTAAAAACCATAACAGATACACCAAAAATTTCAATGGTCAACATGTTCCTGAAATGGTCAACATGTTTAAACAGTAACTGTGATTGCTGGTGATCCGTTCATCGGATTTTGGAAAAAATTTTTGTTTTCTTCGGAATTCCATGCTGAACAAGTCTTCAATTGGAATTTTTGGTGTATCTGTTACGGTTTTTTAAGATAGGATTTGTATGTGTCCTAATTAGCATATTTGGGATGATGTAAAGTGCACCATGGGATAGGTCACCCACAACGTCCTATTCATTGGATTCATCAAAATTGAGATACTGCTTCGATTACGAAATAAAAGGGGGGAGGCTCATTTTTGTATGCACCCTGTATAATTTTGTGGAAAAATTGAAGTCTTTATCTCATTTTTGTAACTACTTTAATTAAGTATTCACAGTAGATAAGGTGTGTGCTTTCTCCTTTTGATAGGCCTTAATATTTTCCTTTTATTGAAATAAAATTTAAAGCAAGTGGTAAATATGAATCTCAGGTTAATAAATGGTAAATCATAGGCTGGGGCTTAGAAGAACTTTCGAACTAATAGTCTTGTAAAATAATAATTTTGCAGAACTATTTCACAATTTTATTTTTCCTGAAATCGATTAAAAGCCTCAGTAGTTTGACTCTTATTTTTTTTTTAAATAAAATCCTTAAGATATTTATTTAGTCCATATTTTTCAAATAAATCTTTATTTAATGTATTTATTATTTATTTAGCATTTCCAAGGCAGAAATCGTCACATAAATAAAATAAAGTGAATAAAATTAATTAATGTATAAAAGCGTTTAAATAAATAGTTAAAGCGTTGGTCATCAGATTGGTTGTGTAAGATTTCTTTGAAGCAGTGGCAATTAATGATAACAAGTGGAAATTTACTAGACAGGTAAATTATAGAGTAGAAAAAGAGAAGCTTTTCCGTTTTCTTGGAGAAACGAATTCATTTATAACGTACAAAAAGGTTTCTTCGAGTTATTCTAATGTTGTATTCGTTAATAAATTTGTGTTGTATGATATTACTGGACAATGAGAGCGTAGCCCTTTCAGATCCCACTTTTTTCATTTAATGGCAGAATTTTTTTCCTTGCTTGAAAACTGCTAAATAACATATGCTAATGATAAAAATACAATAGTTTAAAATTGCGATTCACGGCGATACATCGCCCACTCACGTCCATCACAATGGAGATGGATGTCTTTAAAAATTATTTTATAATGTAATAAACAATAGAAAATCTAGAAATAATACAAATATGTAAAAATACTTGCACATGAATTTAAGAGCCATATACATAAAAAACATATAGAGTAGGTCCATTGTAATGGACACAAGGACTGAAAGGGTTAAAACAGAAATTTCGGATTAAGCCATAAGATTATAGTAGAGATGTATCCAACTATAACGACTCACTTTAAAAGCATTTTTTTTTTTTTTGATATCTCTCCATTAAGAACACCGATATGTGTATTTGGGAAATTAGTAACTCATTTGTTGAAATAGTTACTAGCTCTTAGTTAACTAACTCTTACTAGTCAGAGTCGAACCATAAACCTAAAATGTTCATACCTGGTGACATTTAAATTGGCTAATGTGTTAATTTTTTAGAAAATTAAATTTTGCCAAATGAAAAGTATAAAATTATTTAGCTCTCAAACATACGCTTCAATGAGACATTCAAAACAATTTAATTTTAATTTTAAAATACAAAATCAAATACCTCGAAATTTTAATAAATCCAAATAATATTCATAATCAAAGTTGAAAAATTATTTTATGTATAAAAATGACCCAAAAATTATCATAACTTCATTGTACACTTTTAAAATGTAAAATATATTTTCATTGTAAAAATAATCAATAATTTTTCATAAAATTAAATATATCTATGATATATATTTATGATATATATTTAAGACTTTCTTTATATCAAAAATTTTTAAAGTCCATATCACAATTAAGGCCATCAACTGTAAAATCATTGAAGAAAATGATGAAAGGAACCCATCCTCATTATGTTTATTCAAAGGGAGGGATTTGGATGTGTTATTGTTGATTCTGGTAATTTAGGATGTAATTTGTGATAGGATTTCGTAGCATTTTCATTAGGAAGGGGGTTTTGAAGCTTTTTCTCCTTGACAACACTATGGAAGGACCACCCACAACAGGCGATAAAAAGCTCACGAGATTTCATAAATTATGGCAACAAAGGTAAAGGGTTAAACAAAGCCAACTCTAAGGCATTTTGAATTGGAAAATGCGCGTTGCCTAATCTCTGACACGTTAACAGCCTCTCGCTTGGAAAATCGTGATTTCGCACCTTTACATTGTGAGTGCTGATGTTGCTGCTTTTATTTCATTACGTAAGAGGAAGATTTTTATTAGAATGTAGTATGAATTTTAATGTATTTTTTAAAGAGCAGGATAAATAATAAAATATTATTATTATTATTATTATTATTATTATTATTATTATTATTATTA
>JAHWFO010059233.1:1058606-1075335 GCA_023313115.1 Rhysida immarginata
TATTATTATTATTATTATTATTATTATTATTATTATTATTATTATTATATTAGAAAAACCAAACTCGGATCAAGTCCGGAAGCCAAGTCCCAGAGGCGGTCTAAAATAGGGCTCGAGGGAAAGGAGGAGAAAAGTTTCATGACAGCGAAAAAACTGTCTTGATGTAGGAATTTCCTTACTACTACAGCCGTACAGAAATGACTGACACAAATACAGTCACAGGGTGAAAATAATTTATCCACAAAAATTCATATTGCGTGTTTTGGTGCACTAACTACGGACAATAGCCTCCAATTCCCCTGTTTGGTTCTGCAGCCATAATCAAACTCGACACAGCGTCCACATTTGTTGCTGTACGCGATGTTGAAGCGTACATTTGTTGCTGTACATTTGTTGTACATTTGTTGCTGTACGCGAAGTTGAAGGTCGTCCTGTGCTCACATCTTTGGCTGCAGTTTTCCTGTCCACTGTTGAATTTGGCCAACTAGCAGAAGACAGTTCGCCTTGACGGTGTCTTGTCTCCGCACGATGGATATCACCTCCTGAAGCCCTTTCCTTCCATAAAAACTGCACTGTCTATCGCTGGCCGTGATAATCGCCTTGCATGTTTGCTGTCTAAGCGTGGGCTGACGATCCTTTAACCAGCTGATAGTGCCGTCTGTGTATTTCGTATATCTCAAGACCCCTGCTGTAGATTTCTCGATGTTTCGTTGTCATGTGGAGTTCGTTTACGACGTGAGAGGGTTTGTGTCACTCATTTCTGTACGACCTAAATTTATAAAGTATTTTTGTAGGCTTTTGTATGTATGCGCATTTATGTTCATTCGTATCAGGTTTTGTGTAGTGAGTGTGGAATAGAGGACGATAGACTTATATGTATTCTGTAGATTTCCCATAGGCATTTGATTTCGTACGCGATATCCATATATTGAGTTATTGTGTATCTTCGTGTAGTGTTTTAATACAAAAAGTTACATTGTGTGTGAATTTGGAATACCAGTGTCAGTTCACTTTGCCAGTTTAATTATAAGAGTAGTTTCTGGTCTGTTATGATGAATAGTCTTGTCAGTTATTATTGCTTCGTCAAAATGTGATTTATGTGCAGTAATCTTTAAGATTATCCTGGATATATTATTATTATTATTAATCTGTCCGTCCTTGAACACGACTTGTAATTTTTCGAGTCTATTTTCGCTAATGGACATCTGGAGACTACCTGCCGGTCGAATTCCAAAATCAGGGCGCTCCGTTACTTTGTATGGGGCGATCCAAAAACCGTCAAGGCGATAAATGGTCAATAATTTCTTTATTTGAATTTAGTCTGTTCTAATAGAATTAGAAGTTGGTCACATTTGGTGAAAAGCCATGGGCTATCTTCTAATTCACTACATTTAAAACAGTTTAAAATTAAATAAAATCTTTCAAAGGTAAGTGAAATTCTTGCGTTTTTTGCAACTTAAAAACAGAAGCTTTCGCTATTTTTCTTTTTCCGATTGTCCTCTTTATTATTATTGTTGGTATCCCAAATTGATTTACCTCATAAATCGAGTTCTGCTTTATCGAATTTATGTTTCCTTCCTCTTTAAAATAATTATTAAAAAACCGCTTAAACTGAACTTCTTTCCATGACATTGTCGAGTTATAAAATAAATAAAAATTATTACTTTTTATACGGCCGTCAAGATTTTAAAGTAAAGCTCTTTTGTTTTTTATTGCTTCATCTAATTCCAGAAGAATTCGTGTCGAAATTTTTCTTTATTGTTATTCAGGATTCGTGAAAAATGTGTGCTTTTATGTTTATATACAGATAGCCTATAACAGATGTAAACTTCTGAAGAGGAATTTACGAGGAAATTGATAGTCGTCGCTTAAAAACAATGAGAAAGTGTTTCGAGGGAAGAAATTTTTGCATTCCGTAAAAGTGAAAATTTATTGCACATAAAGTTGTTCTTTTTTTTTCCTATGTTGGCTCATAAAACTCTGAAATTGATTAAATTCAAGAGTGACTAATGCACTCTTCGAATTTCAACTTAAAAAGAAGTGTTGGGTTTTAAATTGGCTAATTCAATGACCAGGGGTGAAATTGGCTCATTTCATTTTCTTTCATCAGTGAAAGTGATTAGAATATCGGAAATTATTATTTTTTTTTAATTTGTTAAATATGAAAGGAATAGAGTAAGCTAAATTAAATTAAATTAAATTAAATTAAATTAAATTAAATTAACATGAGCAGTATTTAAATAGTTATATTTATTTTAATTTCATTCTGTATTTTATATTTCAGAAAATGAAATTTTTAGATTAGAATATCGAAAATTGGTTATTTAAATTGACTTTAAGTTATTGAAGAAATTGGAACCGTTTTGTATTTAGAAATTCCTCTTACAAAGTAGGAGGTTAGGTGTTAAAATATTTAAATAATTTTCCTTAAATAGTACTTTATTCTTTAAATAGAGATCTTCAAGTTTAAAATATGTAATCTAATAAAATATATATTATAGAGTTGTTTAAAGAATAAGATGATCTCTAACATGTTTCTTTATGAATGCATGAACTTATTAATTTGCTTTTTCTTGACTAAATGACTAAATGTCATTATACAGTATCTATTAGTTTGGTTTCACGGGATTCAGTTTGTTAATAAAATTTGTTCCCTGTTGCCTATTAAATTATACTTTTCCAGAAAAGTCGATGAACATACTTTTTTTTTATTTAAAACAATTTTTAATGTTTATTTCAAACTTCAAGTATTATCAAATTTTTTTATACTTCAAGTTTTGATTATTCTTTATTAACTAGACAAAAAATTAATTTGAAATGTACCAGGCTTTAAGAAATTCTTGTTACTCATTGCCCTTTGAATATTTTATATAATTGGATATTTAATAATAACTAGAATGCTTAATGATTAACTATTATTATTGCATGTATGTGATAGAGCGCTTTCAAATTGCCAGTGTGACGCAAATCGGATTGCTCTTAATAAATTATTCAACGTTTTAATCATAAAGGTCCTTTCTATGTAGCATTTATTTACGACAAGGTATAATGACGAACGATTTACATGAAGGTAGGAAAAAAGAAACGAAGAGGACAGGAATGAAGAGAATTGATCTAAAGTGGCAATTAGAAGAGAAGTCACTTCTCATTAGCATATGAATAAAATCCTTACAAGTTTTTGGAGGATAAGGAAGAATGGAAGGGTGGGGGAGAGAAACTGAACGTTTGGAATGTTCGATAGCTGTTTAAGCTCGTAATAAACGAGTTCGATGTAGAGAAGAGAGCGATGAAGGTGGTGGTGGTGCCTCTGGCCCTCAGAGACCTTGTGCCAAGGAAAGCCAAAAGCAGGCCACAAGGCGCACACACAAACACACACACCTTTAGAAATCGGACAGGCAGACAGGCAGACGAAAAAAATTGAAAGATAGAACGAGTTGATCATTCAGCCCACGTTCCATAGGTAATTAACACTCTCCGTTTAATTTGGACAAGTATTTTCAGTTGCGTGGAGAGGAAGATTAAAAAAATGAAGATCGCAAATGAGAGTGTGTTGGCGACTGGAAATCAATAAAGGGATTTATATAAATATATGTATATAATAAAAAAGAGCATTCTGACCGCAATTTTGAAGAAGTGTTCCCAAACTGTCATCAGGTTTTCAATTTTTTTCTTTTTTCCAAATAACGAGTTAATGGAATTTCTTTTAGATAAAGGCGAAGGAATGTATATCGTTCCAATGCTCAGACATTGCATGGAGTTATAGAAGTTTCCACAGACATAAAGAACATGGAAAATTTGCAAGGCGTGGTATATAAATATCGTCTTTATTATTGTAATTTATTAAAAAGAATTGCATATAAGTCAATAATTAACAATAATAGTATTTGTACATTAAAATTGTGAATAATATTGGTAATTAAAATAAAATTGAATACATAACTGATTAAATACAGTATTTGTTCATTTGTTCCTTCTTCCTTTTATTGCACCTACATGAGATCACGACTTATAACACTAACTGTACAAAGTATATGGAAAGAGCCAGAACGTAGATTATCATAACTAGACCATCTGATATGTAATTAAATTTTTACAATTTCTATAAAAGATTTTGCTTCAAAGACATATATTATCGAACTTTTCCGATATGCAATTCTTCTGATGCAATTATAAAACATTGGATTCATACAGTATGACTTGACGTTTTTTTCCATTAAGTTTTCTCATAGACTTTCAGAAGGTGATTTCCAAAGCTCAAACTACCGTACAGAATTTGAAAATTAAAGTACAGGACTATTAAAGCAATGCAAACTACCGCCATTTCTGAGCTAATATTGCACATTTTATCATTTTAATTAAGTTTCGTTATTAAAACTATATTCTATACAATGGGCATCTGTTGCATAATTAGATCAGGAATGGCTGTAGTTAATTATATGATTGCAGCTAAACCAATCAGCGATTAATATTGCGGAAACTGTCTTATAAAAGATTTGCGTTACTCTCTATATCCAGTACTTTACTGAAAACCACTATCTTATTGTCACCAATAAGGAAACGTACTTGTTACGATCGTGAAACGAATCTTTGTGAATAGTTGTTTCATTGCTAAGCACATTACAATGCTTGCGGAATAATTTTCAACTTTTTGATGTTCTTTCCGAATCTGAAGTGAAAATCAAAAAATTTGAAAAATAATTGGCAACAGAACCACCGACTTCGCGAATACAGTAACGATATTTATACTGATTTATACTAGATAATAACTAAATGAGATCCCTCCCCCCAAAAAATGCAATCTTCCCAATCCTGGACATTCCGTCAGTTGTTAAGCTTCTTAAATTGATCACTGTTTGATCTCTAACAGTCTTATATTAAATTATTCTAAGATAATTGCCAGCAATAAATATTCTTGCATTGTAGTATAACATATTTTGAAACAAAGCCAGTTTTAGAGCCAGTTTGTATTAGTTTCTTATTTTAATATAGACAGATTGTTGGTAAGTCATTGGCTTCCTTTTGCACGGATTATATGTAAAGTTCATCGCAACAAATCGGAAACTTTTTTCTTTTTTATTATACATGCTGTTTTTGAATGTCCTGTACAAATTTTGAGGGACTAAAACAAGCAGAAAATGTCATATGAACGTGGGATCGGAAATGTTTCTTTCTAGAGATTTAACGTTTTGACAGTGTCCTGCAGTACGTGTAGATGAAATTAACGTTAAAGCTTATAGGAGTTGCATTTATTAAGACAATATTCTAAATGCTATAAACTGAGATCAAAAGTATAACAAGACAAATGCTATAGCAAAGGCTCAATATGCCCCCGGTTCTTTGCATTGCAGTAACTCTTCTTCTATTACGGGACACCTTAAAACCGTTACAATTCAAGTAAGAACCTTTTTGACCTCATGTTAATATGACGTTTTCTGCTTGTTTTGGTCCATCTTGAAAGTTTATACAGACCATTCAGAAACTCCCTGTATAGTTACCATTTCCTTCCGAACACTCAATCCCCAACAACATGACTCTGTTTGGTCTACGCTGTGATATACAGGTCAGCTCATAAGCTGATTGAGGTGAATAAACCCTATTGTTTCGATACTGTATGTTAATAAAGTTTATTTTTAGTGTTTTATTTTTTTTTTAATTTTAACTAGAAAGTACTACCATGCTATATGTGTACTTATTCTGTATAACATTAAAACTTGCTGGATCCTAAACTGAGATCTTAAGTATTGTATTTATCATGTTACAGATTTTCCCTTGAAAAATAATTAGAAAAGAAGGCGTGATGCAGTCGCATTTTCAATTAATTAGAAATTTGTATTATATTTAATTAAGAAAATTTGATATCTAAAATTTAGATTATAACTTATCAGTGGTTGTTGTTACTTTGTTTGACATCCTATAAGACAATAGACAAAACAATGTTTAAAAATGCCAGACAAGCTGGCACTACAAGACGGTTGTAGTCAGAAGAGCAAATATGCCGGGAGAGTCTTTTAAAGGGTTGGAGGACGCATTCGGTGTCAATATTTACCGACGAGATTTGTGCGCCGTTGTTAACACTTTCGCCCGTCGTCGGACGCTGTGTCCCGAGGCTCTCGCTCTCTGCCGCCGAGGAAAAAGTTGTTCGCTCTCGGTGAAGAGGAGGCGGCGGCCGACAAAACGTTTACACAAAATAGTCATCGATTCATTGGGAAAAAAATACATAGCTTATAGATGATATTTGAATGATTTTGGGAAGATTTCAGGTTAATGAGTATTCGAGTATTCGTTCATCGAATTGAGTTCTCCTAATAACCGGATGATCCAAAATATATGTAATTTGGTATTTAGTTCTGTCTCTTTAACGTTACGCCATCTCAAGCTCATTTCTCACATCAAATTATATTGTAATAGGAAAAAGTAATTTTCTCTGGTCGTACATTAACCAACAATGCGCAGGAATACGCAACATGGATAATCGAGAGCAGATAGATTGTATTTTATTTGATTTCGTTAATTTTCTATAATAATACTAGTAGTAGTCTGTAATAAAAATCGAAAGTTCACTTCTATGACCCAATTAGTTTTGATCTCTTACAAAATATTTTTATTAATAATAACTTTTTAAATAATTAATCTTAATAATGACTCGCTAATTGAAATCGAAATGTTAGCAATAAAAATTCCAGTTTATATCTCCAGGTTTTTTCTCCGCTTTTTAAAGCTTCTAATGAAAGTGAATTGTAATTTAATTAACTACTTTAACGATCCCCAGTCTTTATTAATTATATGTTAAGCTAAATTCCATTGCAACGAGATCACTTTCTTATTAATCGATTCACGACGATTCTATTCGATTCCCATGACTGAACGTCAAATTAATTTTTTCCTTCTTTTTTTTTATTATTTAATTTAATTTTTTTTAATTTTTTTTTTTTTAAAACTCCTCCTTTCGAATTCTCGAGCATTTTTATAGCCGATAGACATTTGAGCTGACGTAACGCTGCTTGGTATGATGAGAACTATAATTTGAACTCATAATCCCCGTTAAACTTGACCAGCTTTTGATTATAGACCAAGGGGGTTGCCAATGTAATTACCAGTTGATACAAGTTTGTTTAAACGCCGTTTGACGATTCAATTTTTATGTGAACGATGATAGAAAAAAAGAAGTCTGTGAAGGAGGAGTCAATTGTTATTATTTGTTGTTTTTTTTAAGGACGTGATATTGAATAGTAAGCTTGAGTCGATTAGAATAGAACGATAACTTGAGGATAGTCTGTTTTGAATGTATAGTTAAGTCGGGTGTTGTAATAGCGATTGTCTTTAGGTAACTAGGCCGCCCTTTTGCAATATTGAGATTAAAGAAAATTTTATTCAGCTTCTATTTTGTTATAATATATGGAACAATAATATTTTTCATATCATAATTATAGTTGTTATTTTTTTATTATTAATATAATAAGGAAAAATAGGACATGCAATTAACTAGGTGCAAACTAAAGGAATGATCAAGTAGTTAGTTAGAAAGTTGTTTCGCGGCTTAATTTTAAAAATAATAATTTGTTGACACTCGGTCCCGTTTTAAAATCGAAAAAATAAAATCGGAAAAATTTCATTATTAACTACCCTAGCTATGACTTTTCGCCCCAGAAATGTGAAAATTGCGTAAATCTGATAGCATTTCCAATAAAATTTAAAATTTCGTTTTAAACATTTTTTTACTGCTGCGAAACTTTTCAGATCGACCATTCTAAGAGTTAGCTAGAAAGTGGTTTCTCGACTTAATATTAAAAATAAAATAAAATTTGAATTTTATAAAAAGAAATATTCAGTTGATTTAGTTTTTTAAGGGTTTATTATCAGGTTCCAGCAATTCTTATTGTCAGAGTAAAAAAGATGTTTTTAAATGAGTATATTTGCTATATTAGGGTCTATAATTATACAGTAGGCTCTAGGGATATCTAATTTATGAAGGCTTCGATGATTGATATCAAAAACAAAACGTACTTTAAAAGAAAATAAAATGAGCACAGCGCAAAGACAATTCATTTTGAATAATTGCTTGTAAGGATGGTAGAACTCAGACCGAAGTTATGAAATATTTGTGCAAAAAAAGGACGACTGCAATAAAATTTGATTATATTAATACAGCCGGATTTCCAGCCGAAATTGACTGTTCCTAGGAAAAAGAATTTTCGATATATTGACCTGTTTTTGAATAAAATGGAAATAGATGGCACGTTGATTTATTTAAAATTTTATATGAATTTTTAATCCATTTTCTGTCTTCGCCTCTAAAATTTCAAATTTACGGTAGGCTAGGTTAAGCATGGCGCATTTGCCTTCATTGAGCTTAACGTGGATGCTCGTTGGGAAAAAAGTGATATCTAAGTGGGGATGGTTATAAGTGAATGGGAATGAATAAATATTAGAGTAAAAGTTTGTATTCGATGCAATTTCCTTTATTTTTTGACATAATTTCGTTGCACAAATTTGACGTCCTCTTTATAATAAATAATCAGTAAATTTAATCTTTAAAGAGAGAGAACATTCCTTACCGAAATGGGGATGTCATCTCCGACGAGTGACTGAGATGTCGTCCGCGGGATGAGGAGGAAGGCGGCCGCGGCCAGGTGCAACAGCTTCGGCGGCAGCAGCATGGGCGACGGAGTCCAGTTAAGTGAGTCGAGGAGGAGAAATCCCGGTGGCTGAGATTTTTTTGCAGAGGATAACGTTAAAGAGAAGAAGAATTTGAGAGAAAGAGAGAGCAGGATAGAGAGAGGATAAAAATAAAAGAAAATAGATGTGCGTTAGGGGATTAAAAAATAACTTTTTTTTTTCTTAATTAAAAGTTAGGCAACGACTTGTTGTTTTGTTGTTGTAGAGCGCGCCGAGCGGGAGGAGTTGCTCCGACGCGAGCAGAGAAGTGAATGGCTGCGGCTGCCAATGGAGTGAGGAATAAGAGAGAGAGAAAGAGAGAGAGAGGAGAGAGAAAGAGCGTTTGTGTATGCGTCTATGTGTGTGAGCGTGGTGGTGAAGTGTTTCCTGTTGAGAGGCAACTCCTCACGTGACTTTTTCGTGTGGTGACAGTTGGTCTCATGCATATTCATAAGGCTGAGGGTCAATGATGGGCGGCCTTTAGGAACAGGCCGTTTGCCCCGGGAGCGAGTCAGTCTACCTACCTTTCCACCAAATACCCCCCGTCGCCTCCTTTTTCACCTTTACTTGTTCTCCTAACGGTGAAAGGAATTCACTGATGCTGTTTGTTCGTCTTTAAGAAAGAGACATCCACATTGGAGTTGGGTTGCTGATTTCGTTTTAATATCATTTATCTCGTTTACAAGAAAGCGAAGGAAAGTAGGAATCGCATTTTCTTTATGTATACTACATAATCTAATAAAAGTTGTTTTACCCAAGAAACACATTTATTGCATGTAAATGTGTAAAACACTAAAAAATTTAAAAAAAAATATTAAATAAGGAAACTGGTCTTCCTAATGGATGATAAACTTATTTGCTAAATAGACTAAATATCTAATCCTCATCTCGGATTAAAAGTAGTATCAAAAACTAAAATATATAATGGAATAAAACAATAGGAGACACACAAACAATTGGCTGTAGACATTTGTTAATTAGCACATTAATAACAATCATCAATAATAAACCTGTCATTTTTATGAATTTGTTTTTGGATTATTTATCTGTTGGAGTGTTAAATCTCTCAAATTTAATTTAAATGAGTTAATTAAAATTCCTTAAAAATATTTTTTCATGAAAACCTACTAAAAACCCACCTACTAAAATCCTAGTAAAAACCCAAGACAAAAATAAAATAAAAAAAAAAATTCATGATAGGACTTTATCCAAAATGCAATTAAAAACATAAATTTAATTCCTTTTATGATAATTTAAAATTTCACTTTATAATTTATAAACTTTATTAAAGAATAGATTGAGTTATTATTTTATTTTTATTGTTGAGAGTTTTTTTTCTCCTTGTTTTCTAATTAAAAACCATATTTAACCTTTACTCGGTTACTGATATTTTAGTTCTAACAAATTCGATTCTTCAATAAACGTCTATCAGGGCTGAAGCATTGAAAAATTTAACTTAAGAAATTTTCTCCTATTAAAATATGTCATTCAAGCATTCTCAAATAAAATATCAAAAATAGTTTTTCTTTTCATATTGATAAACTGGAAATGTACAATCTTCTTCAAACATTTTAATAGTGAAACTTTTACTGAATCGAATCTATTTCTGGAATTATTACTATTTTTGTTAATATATGTTATATGTTATGGTAATGAATTTGACATATTTTGATGCCAGTGTGTTCTTTTAGCTTTCTTTTCTTTTTTATCATTAAAAAATGCTACCTGGGCTCTTGGCTGGTTTGAGGGGCAGCATCCATTCCAATTTTTCTAATTATTTTACTGCAAATTTTGCTGCTATATTACTATTAATAATTTTTAATTACTAATGCAAGACATATTTTAATAGAAAAATATTTTTATTATTTCGTTATTTAATTTTTTAAATATAGTTTTTTGGAATGTAATTTTATTGATTTTTTTATCTTAATATTATTTCTATTTTTTTTTCTGAAGTTTTTTTCATAGCAAATATTTATTTTTAGCGCTTTTAATATATCTGATTGTAATATAAAAGATTTAAATTAAATTTTTAATTTGAGCAGCTCAGGATTAGTTATTTAGTTTATTTTTTACAATTATATTTACTCTTTGATTATAGAGATTATAGACTGTTATTCTGAATATTTAAGATTAATAATATTTTTGTTTTAAATCGGTTTTTTTTTTTATATTTGAATTCAAAAATTGACTGAAATGCGACGTGACAATTGCAATTATTTAAATTTAATATTTTAACCTGCCCATGTTAACAATTCTTCCATTGATCTCAACCGCGCGGTACAAAAGTCGCCGAACATTTTGCCACGCCTATCAACATTCCTTTAGCAATTTATTTTAACATTTGACATCCATGCGTAACAATTCCGTCAGTTGATATCAGCAACTTTTGTAAATACGATATTTTTGAATTAATATTTTCTATATTCAGTATCATAGTTTTGATATTCCCTCTTTTTCATAGATGAAGAGTCTTCTCCGGTTTTACGCTTCTGGCGCTCAGTTAAGTCATTGAAGGTAGGATGTGTTACTTATTAATTTTTTGAAGCTTAAGGTTGGTTTTGTATCCTGTATTGTTTCGATGAGACATAGATAATGTGCTCGAGTTTTGCGTCTAGGTATAGGCACTTTCTCTTCTTCATCTCTGTCCGAGGTTGCCGTAAGCCACAGAGAATCGACGACATTCCAGGCGACCCTTTGCTGATGCGATTGCCGAGGTTTTTCGAGGGGGGGTCAGCGAATTGTGTGTACGTGTGTGCGTGTTTTCCCAGCCCGAGGGCAGCGGCGGCGCCGGCGTTCGCAGCAGGGGCGTGGCGTCTCGTGAGGAGCACGCGCGAGCCATCTTTCGCGAAGACTCCTCCACCGCGGGATCAGCCATCACGTCCGCGTCCGATGCGCATTAGTCACAAGGCAACCTTGCCCTTCGACGGACGACTTGACCTTTTCCTCCGTGTTAAAGGTGATGACGCCCCGTCCCTTGTTGGGTAAGAGCGAACGAAATCGTCTCTCTCTCTCTTTCTATATCTCTGTATGTGAGAGAGAGAAAGAGAGAACACTTTGCTATAAGAGTGGGCCTGAAAGAAAGAGACATTCAGACAGACAGAGAGGAAGGGAAGGTGAAGGGAGGGATGATGCTGTCCGAGAAGACGATTGGATGAAATGAATGAACGCGAATAATAAATGACTCGCTCGCCATTAGAAAAAAGAAGAAGGAGAAAAAAAAGATTAAAAAGAAAACTTAATGGATTTAAAGGATATAATCGTCGTAGGAAAACAAGTTTCATTGTTTTGTGCGTTCCTTTAAATGAGTGATCAATCATCATCCGTATTCTTTCTCTCGCTCGGTTCTTTTAATCAAGCAGATAATTTAGCGCGAAATCATTAATAATTGTTTACTAAATGAGGTTAGGGATAATGTAGGACGTTAACTCAACAGACGTGTAATGCGTTGAAAATTTTCAAATCAACACCCCTCGATGGAAAGCTTATCGCCAACACTTTGTCCATTTTCGTCCAATTTGTATTAAGAACCCGTTGTTTTGCTTCGGAAATTTAGAGGGAAAACTTGAATAGACAGCCGTTTATTAAAAACATTACACTTCTAAACATTTTCCAATTATGAAAAGCATCTAAAGTGAAATATAATGTATTAAAATGAAAATACCTGCGTAGAGGATGGCGCCCGTTTTATCCATGGCATTTTTTTGGAAAAAAAATTCTTATACAAAAAAGCCAACTGACATCAACAATTTAATTAATTGAAATAGTATAATATTTTGTTTATTAATGAATGATTTTATAAATGAATCATTTTTGGACATCATCAAAATCTTCCAAAAAAGTACCATTAATCCAGCACCCGTGATTCTCAACTTTAAAAAGAAAAAAATTTATTGCACATCAAGTTTTCTTCCAATTCTTCATATTCAATTTCATTTCATCAGTTCTTCAAGACTTTAACTTTTCTTTCTTCAAGAAAGTTTTCTTCAACTTTCGCAACCATAATACTTCAATCATCTACTGTTCTTCTATAAACCTCCAATTCTTTCTTCAAAAATTCTCATCATATATTCTTAGGTGAACTTTATTTTACATTTAGTATTTTATCTTTTTCAATTTAAAGGAGTATACAATCATTCATTAATCAAGAAATGTAATTTTTTTTTTTAATAAAGCAGATGGGCCGATTTTATAAAAGTACCCATTAGTAAAGGACAGAGAATTCTTTCGAGTGTGGAAATAATTTTTTATCATTAGGCCTATTAGACTATAATTATACTGATAATTCAGGAATTTGTTGTTTATCAAGAAACCGTTGTTTTTTGCCTTCGGATATTTAGAGGGAAAACTTGAAAAAAAGGTGTAAAGAAAAATCTATTTAAAATAGTCTTATATAAAAGAAAAATATTGTATAAGGTCATACATCAGGTGTTGATACTATAAAAACAATAGAAATAGAATCTTGTAAACATTCCAAGTAGGAGCTTTAGCAGTGAAGCAGAAATTCCTTTATACATTTATTAAAAAGAAATTAACCCCCCCCCCCCCCCCCGAGTTGGGTAAGGCAAGTAGCAGATCCCGCAGTCATCTATTTTTACCCTTTTATCTACATTTTATACCTCTCAGCAAGTTTTTTAATCAAAAAATTAATTTTCTCGAACGTAATATGTAGAAAATGTAAAAAAACTCGTATTTTCTTTCCTTTTTCATCATTTTCGAACGTATGATATATCACATGCCATTTGTTGCCATAGTTCTAAACACCGTGGCTAACGAGAAAGTCTTTCTCGTTGGCCACGTCTAAACACCAAGTGACTGCCAGCCCCGCAAATCCGACCCCAATGGAACAACTGAGTCTAAACTTCATAGTAATGTAGATCTTGCCTAGAGGAATCTGGATACTGAATTTCACGCCTTTACGTACCTAAGTAGAACATAGATATGCTGTCTTCTCTGAATCCCATCCCCGTAATTCCGACCTCGGTGTACCAATCAAAACTAAACTAAATAGTGCAGACGGACATGCCCATAGGAAGCTACATTCCGAATTTCAACCTTCTACCTCAAAAAATGTAGAAATTATGAAGGGGACGGACTGATATTAGAAAACCAATAAGTAGCTCCATTCTTCCGCTACTTAATAATTTAGATTATGAGCATTTGAGCAATCGTGCCTCGACAAAACGATTTCACGTCCGCGCGCCGATGTCAGTAATGCTTAAAAGATGAACAGAAAGTAACAATATATTCCTTCTTGACAAATCGATTGTTATATGACATGTCGTTATCTTTGTATTCTTTACACTCACTGTTTTAGCATGTGAATTCGACTTGAAGGGGTCCACGAAAAATTCTGAAAAGTTGATACGGCCGAGCTAAGACTTTGATGGTCATATTTCTGAAAACAGAATTTGAAAAAGTTAATCCGTTTTCAAGTTATCGTGCAAACGGCGGACGGCCGGATAAACGTACAGACCAAGGGCGCATTCTTATAAGTAGCTTTTATGCTAAAGCTCCTAATAATATTATGCCTTCGAGTCGGATTCGAACAGGCGACTTAGATTTTTTACAGATAAATTCGCATACCAACCGGGAAAATTATTTTTTATATAGTCGTATGTATGATCCATGTTGCGTTTGATTGAACAAGATAAACGAGTCTATGATGCACCGAAATAGTTTAATGTGTTCATTAAATGTCTCTTAAAATTTTCATTTTTATACGTGCAACTAACCATTTAAAAAAGTCCTGACATCAAAATCGATGATTAACATTGGCCTTCCTAAACATAACCATAACTGCTTGTTTTCTGCCCAAAAGACATATTTTCGTTATGTAGAAAAGGACGCGAGATATTTTTTTTTCCTTCATTATATGCGCGGAAAATGTTCCAAAACAAAAAAGTTGCCTTCGATAAGTTTACGAGGCAGATTCAAAATATTAGCAATTCTGTTCGCAAATATTGCCGTTGCAGCGCTGTGTTCAGCTTGCAGAATTCCTTTATCCATTATGAGTCAATCCGGTTTGTTAATGCGTCATTTTGTGTGCTTTAGATATTGAAGCGCGGTTTACTAGCGGTTTACTAGCGGTTTCTTGAATGCCACATTATCCAATAGACATTCGCGATTCATGACAGTGCCTGATTGCACGCTACTGACAAAACTCAAGACATTGCTCCGGCACAAATTGATAACCTCCCCCTACAGCTCAGACATTTTCTCCCGTTTTTGCATCTGAGAAAATTCATTAGCGGCCTGCATTTTCTCTAAAACGACAATGTCAAAGAAGCTTCTCTTCACAAGAGACATCATTCTACATGCGGTAATTCAGAAATGGTGTCCAGATATCACAATCTTTAAAACAGTAGAAATTACAGTATACGTGAAATTCACCTGGATAAGAATATACAAATAAAAGATCTTGCAGGCCAGGTGGCCGAGAGGGCTAGGGCGTAGGCTTTCTAGGTTCTTGAGTCCACCTGGTCGTGGATTCGAATCCCGCCGTGGGCATGGATGTTTGTGTTTGTCCCGGGCTAAGTACAGCTATAACTTGGGTAAAAGGTGCAAAATGACCTTAGTAGTTGACGCCAAAATTTCTAATAAGCCAATCAACAAATAAAAGATTTTTCCACATAAGATTTAGTGTGGTTGATGGTATAATCACATATGTACATTTTGATGACTACGTCATTTTCATCAGCGTGATATTGAAAATACCCGTAGAAATAACAGTATAAATTACATAGGAAAATAGGGTAGAGAAATAAAATATTTTGATTTTTAATAGCCAATCGCAACTTACTTCTGGGTATCTCTCGTGAAAAGCATTAGAAAATCTTTTCTTTAAAACGTCATTGTTCACAGAAAAGTTCAAAGTACTGTTACAGTTTGATCATAAAGTTTATTTATCTGAATAAATTGAATAATTAACCCATTAACTGCCAAATTTATTTTTCTGATTGTTTTTTTCCTTTATTTTTATTCATTTACGCGCTGATGTTAAGAAAAATATCTAATTTCAAAGACGGCATCAGCATTTTTTCCAAAATTTCAATTTTTACTCAGATCGCCAAAAGGAGATTGAAATGTTTGGGTTCATCGGAATTACATTGGCATAAAAATGTAATTATAATACATTCACGATGTCAACAATTATCCTTACTGAAGAGACTTCTAGGCTAACTGATCATAGTCTTTTTTTCTTCCCTGTAAAAAAAAACTGGTATACTTATCTAACAGAATAAAAGTGATCATTTTTTATACCACTCGGAGAAAACATCATGGACAATTTGGCCGCATCGTATTTATAAGTAATTGAAAGATTGCGTTAGTAGATGGTTTAAGTACCTGATCTCCAAATGGAGATCGTGGCCGCTAATGGGTTAATTCTCGAAGAAATAGTCATTTTTAAAGAGCTAACAACGAACTTCTGCTTTTGAAGACGACGATTTTGAAAGGGTTATGACCACCTCGCTCTCCTGACCTAACTTCGCCCGACTATTTTCTGAGAAAGACAAAGGGGCCAGTTCACTATCGAAAGCGTGTCCCAAAATGAACTGACATTTTCAATTTGCTGCCATTTTTTTCATGGTACAACCAGAATAGAGATTTTGATATGCTGTCATTATTAAACATTGAGGTTAAATTATGCAAAACTACACAATCGAATAACGCGTAGAAATTGTAAAAATTCACTTCAAAAATGGTGAAAATTTTATGAAAACTGTCCGCTCATTGCGGAACACTATTTAGAATGGCTACCTAATAGATCAGACCTTAATCCTATCGAGCCATTATTGTGAATAAAATCTGTTAAAAAGCAAAAGCCAAGAACCTCCATGAACTGAAGGAAGTTGTGAAGTTATAAAGGGCGTCGGAAAATGAGCTGATAGTTTTTGTAAAATTTTCACCGTTTCTGAAGTGAATTTTTACAATTTCTAAGCGTTGTTCAATTGTGTAGTTTTGCATAATTTAACCTCAATGTTTAATAATGACAGCAGATAAAAATCTCTACTCTGATTGTACCACGAAAAAAATGGTGGCAAATTCAAAATGTCAGTTCATTTTGGGACAT